>OZ025260.1:28682704-28816635 GCA_964019135.1 Arenicola marina | reverse complement strand
AGAGGGCACTGAGCTACAATGACATGGGCGATTAATCACGAACTCCGTCTATCTAGACCATGCCTTGTGGGCCGTCTATGGTAAACCATTTGTATCTTATTGCTCTCGAAACTAACATTTATCACAGAATTCTATCGCTGTAGGGTTAGAACTCCATTGCCTGGGTGAGAGTCCCAGTTTCGTGTGCAAATAATAATAGTGGGTTTGCGACGGACAAGTTGTTTGGCAAACGTTTTTTTCGCAATTATAATACAAACGGCGTGCCATTGACTTATATCAAAATGGAGATTTTTTCGACCAAGTCGGTACTGAGCAGCGGTGATAGTGCGGATTGGGTGGCGCCCCCGCGCGGCGGAGTGTGGTGGGCCATGAGGCCCCCGCGAGAAACACCATACAGCCACGTTGCCTCCGCTTCGGATTTAATGGGCCTCAGAGACTACTGATTTCAATACTACAAGTAAGAAGAGAAATGGAAATACGGAATGTAGGGCGACATCACCTCGAGCGCCGAGCCACCCTACTCTATGGAGTCGTCAAACCGGAAGTTGGGTCGCTAATGGTGTATGGGGCCCTAGCGGTTCGCTAGGGGGGCACAATAGAGAGGCCGCGATGTGTAAAGAAAACATCATATGTAGCCCACAATGCATTGGTCTCTTGGCGGTGATTGAGGCAAGCTAGGGAGGCGGGCATCAGATGCCAGTGTCTATGGTTATGACTGCAATAGCTAACAACTCGCCTTGTGATGTGATAATGTACAGTCGGCAGTCAGGGCAGAGTATAAGCAACATATTGGATTTCCTTCATAAGTGTTACCATGGGTATGGTAAAAGTATCCCAAATACCGATTCTAAGTACATGCAATCGGATCACAGTTGAATGTCCCGATACGCCTTTTTTCAATTATAAATACCATATTTAAACATATTTCCTGTCTTATTAAGGGCGTTTATCAAACGGATCCGAATTCCAGTGATAACTCCATCCGGGGCCGGGGGTCGGGTGAGTCTCTCTCGCTGAGTCTCCTCGGAGGGGAGTTCGTGGAACAAACCACGGTGAGTCACGAGAGCGTCACCCACAGGGTGAAGGCTGATGACGGAAATGCAGCATTCCCGCACACCACGCCTACCCGCCCCTCCCCGCCAATACACACGACCAAACACACGGACAGATGAAAAGTAAATCCAGATTGACCCTCAGATCCAGATTTGACCTCTCAGATCCAGATTGACCCCTCAGATCCAGATTGACCCCTCAGATCCAGATTGACCCCCAAGATCCCGGAGACACCCATAGATGGACAGAACCCAACGCCACACCGCTCTCTTCCCTGTCCGTCAATACACACACAGATTTGAGCAGTATTCCACCCTGAAAGGCGGCACGGCTTATTGCTCACGCGATGAACAGAGGTTATTGCTCAAATATGTAGCCTCATAGAGTCCCATGTTAAACGTTTTTTTAAAGTTAAAATATTTTTAGCGATCAAACTTCTTAATTGATTTCGATGCAAATTGGCACAGGGCGAGAAAAGCCAGAGTGTATTTTTTTTCAAAGTGCTAGCTCCAAAACTGTGTACAGTGGCCTGTATTTCAATTATTGGCCCTATCTCCCAATGGTTAAGGATCAAAGGAAAAATTCCTGTGACCTTGACCTTTGACCTACATACCCCGCTAACGAACTTGACCGAGCCATGTCGGATACCTATCGGTGGGTAAAGTTACAGAACGATCTGTTGCGATTTGCGACCTACAGAGTGCGAACCGACAGACACACACACACACGGACAAACGGACAAACTGATAGATTCCTCCAATCAAAGATTTCCGTCACAACAAGGGTGGGATGTGTGACAGGGGCGGCAGTGGCGGATCTAGGGGGGGGAGTTGCAACCCCCCCTTGGGAACCAGAACATACAACATACACGTTAACATACATGTTAAAGTCCCAAGTCTTCAGAGAGCAACCCCCCCCCCCTTGGGAAACTGAACATACACTGGTAAAGTCGGCTTCTCCGAGGACGCCCTCCCTCCCCACCCACCCCCGGCCGGAACCTTTTCAGAGAGCACACCCCGCGGTCGGAAGTTTTCAGAGAGCAGCCCCCCCCCCCTGACAAATTCCTAGATCCGCCCCTGGGTGGGGGGGGGGGTCACCCGGGTTGGGTGTGTGAAAGAGGAGACGGGGTCACAGGGGTGTGGGGGGGGGGTCACCGGGGCGAAGACCTCGCTTGGGTCACGGATTGTTTTTTTTCCATCCAAGTGAGAGGCTCCAAATGGGGAATTGATTCTCACGCCTTGCACGGAATGGTATAACACCCAGCACACCGGCGCCCCCCCCCGCCGCCGTACTCCTCCCCCCCCCCACCGCCCCGTTATTGGACCCTGGTATCATGGTGTCAGTGGCAACAATACCCAAACCCACGACATTGTTAACAGCGGAGCCAGTGCGCGCAGCCGTCTATAACCCCCCACAATGCATTGCGTGCCGATCCTGGCCGGCACGGCATCAATTGGCCTGACCCCTAGCGGCGAGCATCTGAATTGGCAACGCGCTTATGCGGTCGGCGTGGTGGTGGGATCCACGGTGGCCAGGGGGGCGTGGCAGGGTGCAGATGTGATCGGGTGGGGGGGCGGGCAGGGGGAGGGGGCAGGAGGAGGGGGGGGGAGGCAGTTGGGTTAGATGGAAACAAGGGATGCGCAGGAACTATAATGACATTGCTGAGGGAGGGTTCTCAGTGTCAGTTGCGGATAGTCCGGTCCGTGTTAGGGGTAGTTTGGGGGAGGGGGGGGGGGCGGGGGGTAGAGGGAGGGTGCCAAGGGGTGGGATGGGAAAAGGGGTTGAGAAATGGGGTTGATAACGTCAGTGGTAAGTCAATAAAGGCGGAATCAAGGACACAGACAGTGGGGCAGAATCAGCCATGGATAGATGAACAGGGGCGAAAGCGGGGGGGGGGGTCCTGATACTGGGCGAAAGGGGTAGAGGGAGGGGGCAGGAGAGGGGCGAGATAGGGAGAGAAGGAAAGACGGGCGAAAGAGAGGTAGCGGGAGGTGGGGGGGGGGGGGGGGGAGAAGGAGAGAGGAGGGGTATGAGAGGAGGGATACAGGGCGAGAGGTTAACGAATATATTGGCCATATAGATTTATTCTCCGTAATGCCCGTCAGAAAAATATCCCAAATTACCCGCAACAATATCTCGCTGATATTGCGCCCTAGGTAATTATGCAGCGTTTCATGTGGTAAATGGGAACAGTATCTTTGCTGCACTCAGATTGCCGGGTGCTTGGCTGGCCCCCGCTATCCTATTGTCAACCCCTATCCTTCACCCGTGTGATGTTCATCGATCCCTTTCCGGGAGGTCAAGGGTGCAATCACAGCGAATTCCCTCTATAAATGGCCTCCTCCCCAGGGTGTCGTGTATGGAGGACCTCTGAAGGCCACGGCACATCGAGACACAACCACAACTGCTACTCCACTTTCATCTGATCCTACATCCCTCTTGGACACCCCCCCATCCCCCTCTCCCCCTCTCCCTCCCAATCCACTCTCTCCCACCATCAAACACCTTGGTGTTGAAGACTGCCCCGTTACCCCAGGCCAGACCATGCCCCCACCCCTCCCTAGCCCCACCTCATCACACCCATACGGGTCCCCCGACACCTCCCCATACCCACTCCCCCCACCCACACGCCTCACCCCCCCCCCCCATCCCCTGCACACACATACCCACCCGGCTCTCCTGCTAAATCTTCCACCCACTGTTTCGTTACATTTCCCGGCATGCTTATCACTCCGTCGGCTGGCGAACCGGAAGTGTGATGAACGACCCTTCCCATGAGCCTCCGCGTCCAGATCTTACTCTCCAGCAGCCGCAATCGGCAGGAATAGATGAACTCAACAACGGCCGATCGATATCTGAGAATCCTCGAGGAAGACACTCATCCTAGCCCCCATTACGGCAACAGACGGGCGTGGGGGGGGGGAGACACGATAAGGAGGGGCAAAGAAAACAAGGGTGGGCAGACACGAGGGGGGGACAGACAAGGGGAGGGGGGAAGACATGGGGAGGGGGCAGACAGTGAGGGGGGCAGACACGGGGAGGGAGGGGGGGGGGGGCAGACACAGGCAGGTAGGGTTGGCGCTTTTGCTGTCAGCTTCTTGTGGTATGTCACGTGTCTGTCTCTTTGCATCGAGTACTTTCTTACGAAGATATTATTTAGGTCACATGTGAGAGGTAATTTACACGCACCGAACCCGCTTCATGTGCAGGCCTCTATCTTACCCACCCCTTGGTGTACAAACATGTATCTCACCCACCCCTTGGTGTACAAACATGTATCTTACCCACCCCTTGGTGTACAAACATGTATCTTACTACCCACCCCTTGGTGTACAAACATGTATCTCACCCACCCCTTGGTGTACAAACATGTATCTTACCCACCCCTTGGTGTACAAACATGTATCTCACCCACCCCTTGGTGTACAAACATGTATCTTACCCACCCCTTGGTGTACAAACATGTATCTCACCCACCCCTTGATGTACAAACATGTATCTCACCCACCCCTTGATGTACAAACATGTATCTTACCCACCCCTTGGTGTACAAACATGTATCTCACCCACCCCTTGGTGTACAAACATGTATCTCACCCACCCCTTGGTGTACAAACATGTATCTTACTACCCACCCCTTGGTGTACAAACATGTATCTCACCCACCCCTTGGTGTACAAACATGTATCTTACCCACCCCTTGATCTACAAACATGTATCTTACCCACCCCTTGATGTACAAACATGTATCTTACCCACCCCTTGGTGTACAAACATGTATCTCACCCACCCCTTGGTGTACAAACATGTATCTTACTACCCACCCCTTGGTGTACAAACATGTATCTCACCCACCCCTTGGTGTACAAACATGTATCTTACCCACCCCTTGGTGTACAAACATGTATCTCACCCACCCCTTGATGTACAAACATGTATCTCACCCACCCCTTGATGTACAAACATGTATCTTACCCACCCCTTGGTGTACAAACATGTATCTCACCCACCCCTTGGTGTACAAACATATATCGCACCCACCCCTTGGTGTACAAACATGTATCGCACCCACCCCTTGACAGACAAACATGTATCTCATCCACCACTTGATGTACAAACATGTATCTCATCCACCCCTTGATCTACAAACATGTATCTCATCCACCCCTTGATGTACAAGCATGTATTTCACCCACCCCTTGATGTACAAGCGTGTATCTGACCCACCCCTTGATGTACAGTGTTGTATCTCACCCACTCCTTGATGTACAATGTTGTATCTCACCCACCCCTTGATGTACAAACATGTATCTTACCCACCCCTTGATGTACAAACATGTATCTTACCCACCCCTTGATGTACAAACATGTATCTTACCCACCCCTTGATGTACAAGCATGTATTTCACCCACCCCTTGATGTCCAAGCGTGTATCTGACCCACCCCTTGATGTACCGTGTTGTATCTCACCCACTCCTTGATGTACAATGTTGTATCTCACCCACCCCTTGATGTACAAACATGTATCTTACCCACCCCTTGATGCACAAACATGTATCTCACCCACCCGTTGATGTACAAACATGTATCTCACCCACCCCTTGATGTACAAAGTATGTATCTCACCCACCCCTTGATGTCCAAGCATGTATCTCACCCACCCCTTGATGTACAATCGACAGACAAAAGGTACCATCCAGGTCGCAAATTTGGAATGTTTTAAAATGGAATATCATGGAATACCATGGCCAGACGCGCTTTTACGAGAGCTTTGTGTTGCACCAAATAATGCAGAGGTCACAGTCCGACCTCTGCCACACCCATATCTGTGCACAACTGCCCCCAACCCACCCGACCCCACCCCGCCCCCTCACCCCACCCCCTCCACCTTAAGCGGAGAAGGCCAGCAATTTTCTGCTCGATTTGTGCGATACAAAGTCTCTCCCCTCACCTAACCCCCCAGCGGGCTTTCGTGCGTTTTAGCTGGGTCCTTAAGCGCTACAGATTTTTCCCACCCGACCTTTTAAATCGACCTTGACCATACATATTTGATACGCTAGGCGGGTCGTCTGACAAGACAAAATACTGAACTATGTAGGACATGACAAAATGTCAGCCTGTATGTCTGTAAGTGCCTTCAGAACTATAAACAAACATGGCGTCGACGTTAACGTGGTCTCGCGGGAACGAGGCTCATGAACGTGAACATACAGACACGTGCTATGTAATGTTCCTTGGCGGACCGATGTAATAGACCGATCCAGGCTGTTTCTTTTGTCCAATCATATGGTGAAAAAAGGTCTTCCACGTACGTTACGTCAAAAGTAGCATGTCACTTGAATTTTTTTACTCTTAAAAAATGTCGATATTTTTGCTCTTGAACAATTTTGATATTTTTACTCCTAAAAAATGCCGATATTTTTATTCTTAACAAATATCGCCATTTTGCACTATTAAAAAGTTTTTTGTTGTAGCTATAGGCTACACGGCTTGACTTTGCCTGATGTGAGACGCTGACACCAGACCATAATTCATTCAGGTTCAATCAATATGACGCAAAGGCCAACAAATATTTACAAATGCCACATTTTGCGTCATCAATCTTCCGAAAGCCCTTTCCATAGACCGAAGGAAATCCGTCCAAAAATCTCAATATAAAAAACTGATGCGAGTGGATCTAATGCCGCGGCACCGATAACCCTAATTAAGATGGAAGACTGAACCAAGCTATTCTACTCCAGATTTTGCTTTCTCCATAGTTCTGACATCCGGTACAGCCTCATACATAATGGCACGTAAAAGATGAATATCATGTAAATGAGGGTGAAGATTGGTTTTTTTTCGAGTCTACGATTTGTTGGGTTCGAGTAAACAAACAGCTGAACCATGATCCTGGATGTGAGAAGATCCTGAGAAATTGCAAGTTGTTGACACATTTCCCTTTGGCCCCGGGAAACCAGACCGAACTCAGTAGTAAGCGGTTTGAGCTGCAGATCAACACATCATGGGTTCGCGCCCTGGACCTCGGGCATGTTTCCTTGAAGGTCAATACCAGTGTTTCTCGGGAGGGTTTCGTAACGCAGTTTCTCCTTGATGGGCACACAGGTCAAAGATTCACAATGAGCCTCGACCTCGATTCTCAATACCTAAACATGTCATTCGTGATGAGGCAGTTAATCGGTCTTCAATATAAATATGGGAATTAGCCGTTAGCCGCTTTAAGTCAAGGCCTATCGTGATCAACTTAATGTTTAAGGATGATCATCTGTTCTCAACTGAATGGTTAGGGCTGACCATTGGTTCTCAATGTAATGCTTAGAGCGGTTTCTAGTTGCAGGTCTAGAACTGGGTAGAGGTCCCTGCGACCGGTCCTGGGTAGAGTCCCTTCGACCGGTCCTGGGTAGAGGTCCCTTCGACCGGTCCTGGGTAGAGGTCCCTGCGACCGGTCCTGGGTAGAGGTCCCTTCGACCGGTCCTGGGTAGAGGTCCCTTCGACCGGTCCTGGGTAGAGGTCCCTTCGACCGGTCCTGGGTAGAGGTCCCTTCGACCGATCCTGGGTAGAGGTCCCCTCGACCGGTCCTGGGTAGAGGTCCCTTCGACCGGTCCTGGGTAGAGGTCCTTAGACCGGTCCTGGGTGGAGGTCCCTTCGACCGGTCCTGGGTAGAGGTCCCTTCGACCGGCCCTGGGTAGAGGTCCCTTCGACCGGTCCTGGGTAGAGGTCCCTTCGACCGGTCCTGGGTAGAGGTCCTTTAGACCGGTCCTGGGTAGAGGTCCTTAGACCGGTCCTGGGTGGAGGTCCCTTCGACCGGTCCTGGGTAGAGGTCCCTTCGACCGGCCCTGGGTAGAGGTCCCTTCGACCGGTCCTGGGTAGAGGTCCCTTCGACCGGTCCTGGGTAGAGGTCCTTTAGACCGGCCCTGGGTAGAGGTCCCTTCGACCGGTCCTGGGTAGAGGTCCCTTCGACCGGTCCTGGGTAGAGGTCCCTTCGACCGGTCCTGGGTAGAGGTCCTTAGACCGGTCCTGGGTAGAGGTCCCTTCGACCGGTCCTGGGTAGAGGTCCCCTCGACCGGTCCTGGGTAGAGGTCCTTAGACCGGTCCTGGGTAGAGGTCCCGTCGACCGGTCCTGGGTAGAGGTCCTTAGACCGGTCCTGGGTAGAGGTCCCTTCGATTGGTCCTGGGTAGAGGTCCCTTCGACCGATCCTGGGTAGAGGTCCCTTCGACCGGTCCTGGGTAGAGGTCCCTTCGACCGGTCCTGGGTAGAGGTCCCTTCGACCGGTCCTGGGTAGAGGTCCCTTCGACCGGTCCTGGGTAGAGGTCCCCTCGACCGGTCCTGGGTAGAGGTCCTTAGACCGGTCCTGGGTAGAGGTCCCGTCGACCGGTCCTGGGTAGAGGTCCTTAGACCGGTCCTGGGTAGAGGTCCCTTCGACCGGTCCTGGGTACAGGTCCCTTCGACCGATCCTGCGTATAGGTCCCTTCGACCGGTCCTGGGTAGAGGTCCCTTCGACCGGTCCTGGATAGAGGTCCTTAGACCGGTCCTGGGTGGAGGTCCCTTCGACCGGTCCTGGGTAGATGTCCTTTTGACCGGTCCTGGGTGGAGGTCCCTTCGACCGGTCCTGGGTAAAGGTCCCTTCGACCGGTCCTGGGTAGATGTCCTTTTGACCGGTCCTGGGTAGAGGTCCTTAGACCGGTCCTGGGTGGAGGCCCCTTCGACCGGTCCTGGGTAGAGGTCCCTTCGACCGGCCCTGGGTAGAGGTCCCTTCGACCGGTCCTGGGTAGATGTCCTTTAGACCGGTCCTGGGTGGAGGTCCCTTCGACCGGTCCTGGGTAGAGGTCCCTTCGACCGGTTCTGGGTAGAGGTCCCTTCGACCGATCCTGGGTAGAGGTCCCTCCGACCGGTCCTGGGTAGAGGTCCTTTAGACCGATCCTGGGTAGAGGTCCCTTCGACCGGTCCTGGGTAGAGGTCCCTTCGACCGATCCTGGGTAGAAGTCCCTTCGACCGGTCCTGGGTAGATGTCCTTTAGACCGATCCTGGGTAGAGGTCCCTTCGACCGGTCCTGGTAGAGGTCCCTTCGACCGGTCCTGGGTAGAGGTCCCTTCGACCGGTCCTAGGTTCTGGGTAGAAGTTCCTTCGACCGATCCTGGGTAGAGGTCCCTTCGACCGGTCCTGGGTAGAGGTCCTTTCGACCGGTCCCATGGGAAAATGCTGTTCTTGCTATTTCGCCAGAACGAGGCCCGTGGTCGGGGTGGGGGGTGAGGGGGGGGGGTCCGCTATCCCAGAGGACCGATCGTAAGTCACAGCCCCCCACCTCGCCCGCAGATGAACCCCAGCCGTGACAAATGGCATCATTTGCTCAGCCGATCGTTACCCGGGTGCTGGAGACATCCCCCCATCCCCTCCCTCCATCCCTCCCCCAACCCGCCCCCGCAACGCCACCGCCTCACCAAATGCAGCACACCGCCTTACCCCAGCGGCTTCCTCCCCCCGAAGGTTGCTTGGTATATATGTGTGTCTGGCTAACCCCCCTCACCGCCATTCTTTTTTCTCGGGTCCACGAATGTAGGTTTTCTTGCTCCTGGGCCACCCTCCATATACCACTTCCCCCCCCCCCCAACAGCCCCCCACCCCCTCCCACATCTCCTCATTAAAGAGGAAATAACTGACGAGATTCCCGGAAAGCCAACCACGTGACATCAAACAAATTCTGACCGTGCGTGTATGGAGCAGCACTCGTTATCACCACTTGTTATCACCACATTTTATCTTCAAGCGTTTGTAATCACCAAATTTGATCTCCAAGCATTAGGTCCAAGCCTAATCACCACTTGTATCACCACATTTTATCTTCAAGCGTTATCATCACGTGTTATCGCCATATGTTGTCACAACATATTACCACCATAATTATGTTATCGTCTCATGTTATCGTCCCATGTTATCGTCCCATGTTATCGTCCTATGTTATCGTCCTATGTTATCGTCCCATGTTATCGTCCCATGTTATCGTCCCATGTTATCGTCCTATATTACCGTCCCATGTTATCGTCCCATGTTATCGTCCTATGTTACCGTCCCATGTTAACGTCCTATGTTACCGTCCCATGTTATCGTTCTATGTTATCGTCCCATGTTATCTGCATATGATATCTATGTCGTCCCCCACAGACAGTTGGATCGTCGATCGCCTCATAACACGTTACATCCGTCCGGAAAAGAACAAGGTGAGGGTGGGATGGGGGGGGCAAGGTGAGGGGTGGGAGGAGGGGGGAGCAAGGTGAAGGTTGGAGAGTGGGGGGGGGGGGCAAGGTGAGGGTGGGAGGAGGGGGGCAAGGTAAGGGTGAGAGGAAGGTGGGAGGAGGGAGGAGGGGCAAGGTGAGGGTGGGAGGAGGAGGGGGCAAGGTGAAGGTGGGAGGAGGGGGGAGGGGGCAAGTTGAGGGTGGAAGGAGGGGAGAGCAAGGTGAAGGCAGGAGTAGGGGGGTCGAGGTGAGAGGTGGGGCAGTCGACCAACAGTGGGCAAATATGCAAGGAGAGCACTCAGGGCCCAGGTTGGTCTACATTGTTGGACGCCGCTGTGCACGCTCTCTCTTTGTCTCACCCTCTCTCTTTGTCTCACCCTCTCTCTCTTTATCTCACTTTCTCCTGCTCCTCTTTCTCGCTTTCTCTCCCTGTTTTTCTCCTCCGCCTCCCCCGTTCCACGCCCTGACACCCCCTCTGCCATTGACAGCCACAACCTCATCACCAGATGGCGTTGTTGGGGAGACGCTGACGGAGAGGGCAACACTTCCCCTACCCCATACGTTTCCATAGTGACGTCTATTTTGTAAACGAGTGTTACAGAGCATCGCACTCTGCGTGCAGACAGAACAGATGGGCCACGGCAAGTATAGACATTGAACGATGTACGTATTGAAGGTTCCGCTTGTAGTCACAGATGGGACAACGCCGGGATACGTGAGCGCCGCCGTCAGCCCTATGTCCTTTTCCCATCAACATCCCCACCGCTGCGGTGACAGGCATGAAGCCGCGACAGCAGAAACAGCTGAGTGCGGTCGGAAACGACGGCAGGCCATAACATTTTAAGATGACGGAGGGCGGACCAGCTATGGGAGGGGGTGGTGGTGGTGGTGGTGTTATTGGTGGTAGGGGTGTGGGTGACGGTAAGAGGGGCGAGGGGCGAGGGGCGGGGCCCTGGGATAGAGGTGGGTGGAGGGTTTCGGGTGAGGGTAGTAACGATCTTTATCGTGCACCAAGCCCCCTCTCTCCCTCCCACCCCCTCGCTTTAATCCTTGGTGTCTTGGCGGGAGCGAGACGTATCGGGTTATCTCTGCCCCAGCTTAGCCCGTTCTTTATATGTAGATTTGTGACTGACACAATGTTGGACGATCGATGGACCAGAGACTAGCGCGGCCACCAAACACGTGTGTTAGAGCCCAAAACGTCGCAGTGACGAAAACGCCAGACTACACGGTCTGAGCCATCTAAGAGCAAATGTACAGTTTCACAATGTGCCTCGATCGCCGTGTCTATTGATTGGCTTAGATTTCGTTATTTTCCTGCACTTTAATTCGCCAATTTACGTACGCTTTACGTACCATATTATTGTATGACAAGTTGATGTTGAAAATGCCTCAAAAAGACGAAGCTTAGGGTTTGACTATTTCACATGACCATGGGCAGATGGGCGGCTGGGAGCGGCACGATAGTAATCACTTACTTGTTTATAGGCCTACCTTACATTCGGGCTTTCTGTCGGATCGATGCCACTTATAAACTTCCGCTATTAACTGTCTAGGAATTCATTTTTTCAATAATGTTGCGTCAGGTGACTCACTCAATTCATAAGAACTGTGAATTTTGTTCTTATGCATTACGGCAGATCTGTCATTACGTCAAACCTGATGCGCACACATGTCTACCTAAGCCAGATAAACGCCAACTGAGTTATATATTTTAAGTTTTTCTTGTACTTTTTTAGCGGAATCCGTATGCAATATCGAGCCCGGGGGTGGGGGGGGGGGGTACTATACAGTATAAAGACACATCCAATTCTTGTTCAGCTCAAAAAAGAATTGGTGTTTTGTGCCACGATGAAGAACGAATTGATGAAAAATGCACCGGTCCCTGATTCGAACGCAGGACCTATGGGAACTGCGGTCTGGTGCGCTAACCACTACATTAGCAAAGCCTTCCGGCTGAAGATAACTAATGTGCCAAGCCAGAAACCAAAATGTTTTACATATGGTTTCGTGCTAGAAAGCGCGAAGGAACGGATATTGCCCAAAACTAGTCCGACTGGTGAGCCGTGGTGGTGACGTGTTCCAAAGGGTTATGCTTCCACCACAGGAAGGGTGACCCCCATCGGCAGTTTTTTAATTGGTTGAATATAAAACTCAGACACCGTGGTTGTTGGGCGTCCCATGGTGACTCCGCTATTACAGGCCGCCCCACAGCCCCACATATCACGGTTGATCCTCGGATCACGATGGCTGCTTCATTTCGGGAGACCGAAATCGTTCATTGGGACCATCAGATGGTCATTTGCTCGGCTCGTCGCAAGGAAATATATTCCTTATTACCTGATTTATTGAAAAAAATACATTTTTAAAACCAAATAGCAAAAGTATGATGCATCTTTTCTTGCCACGTGTCAATCTTTGCCCGCCAACCGACCGTTGGAAATGGGAAATTATGTGATGATATATTTTAATTAGGCTTCTACCTCTTCAGTGGATTTCTCTGGGCCAGTGATTTCAAGGCGTGCTTTTGCCCCTCGCGCCGCCTACAGCCTGACGTGGGTGGGACCATCGGGTCCATGGACCATCGCTTGGTGGAATAGACTGGCAGGAATTTAAATCGATATCTTTGACTTGACACGCCCGCCCGGCGTCCCATGGCAGCGCGGGCTATCTGCCTGACAACGTCAGTCACGAATCAGGGAACGTTGGCGGAGTGGTTTGTTGTCCCGAAGAATCATAGACGGGAAGAAGGAAAACGAGAATGGGAGACAAGGGGGAGACGGAGACAGAGAGAGAGACAGAGAGAGACGGACAAGTGGGGGAGAGGAAGGGAAATGGGGCAGTGTGCAAATATTTAGATACAGATACAGAGGGCCTGTGACAGAAACGACGGAGTTGAAGAGAGAAATTGGCAGGTTGTTTATAGCATGTGTGTCAAAGGAACAGCGAGTTACCAATTATAGATACCATCCACTATTGTTCTAGATATCGTTGGGTATGGAATGGGAAAAGTCGCCCGTGGTTACCAATCTCATCCATCCATCAGAGAGTGAAGTGTCTGTTAGCCGACTTGCTGTCAGTTGATCATCAGCCTATCAAGGTTTATATCACCCCCCTATTGTTACCTCTATGTCCTACACTATCGCTGTGCGCTCCACTATGGCTGTGCTCTCCACTATGGCTGTGCTCTCTACTATAGCTGTGCCCTCCACTATGGCCGTGCTCTCCACTATGGCAGTGCTCTCCACTATGGCTGTGCTCTCCACTATGGCTGTGCTCTCCACTATGGCTGTGCTCTCCACTATGACTGTGCTCTCCACTATGGCTATGCTCTCCACTATGGCTGTGCTTTCCACTATGGCTGTGCTTTCCACTATGAGTGTGCTCTCCACTATGGCTGTGCTCTCCACTATAGCTGTGCCCTCCACTATGGCCGTGCTCTCCACTATGGCTGTGCTCTCCACTATGGCTGTGCTCTCCACTATGGCTGTGCTCTCCACTATGGCTGTGCTCTCCACTATGGCTGTGCTCTATGGCTGTGCTCTCCACTATGGCCGTGCTCTCCACTATAGCTGTGCCCTCCACTATGGCCGTGCTCTCCACTATGGCTGTGCTCTCCACTATGGCTGTGCTCTCCACTATGGCTGTGCTCTCCACTATGGCTGTGCTCCCCACTATGGCTGTGCTCTCCACTGTGGCTGTGCTCCCCACTATGGCTATGCTCTCCACTATGGCTGTGCTTTCCACTATGAGTGTGCTCTCCACTATGGCTGTGCTCTCCACTATGGCTGTGCTCTACACTATGGCTGTGCTCTCCACTATCGCTTTGCTCTATGGCTGTGCTCTCCATTATGGCTGTGCTCTATGGCTGTGCTCTCCACTATGGCTGTGCACTCCACTATGGCTGTGCTTCCCACTATGAGTGTGCTCTCCACTTTGGCTGTGCTCTCCACTATGGCTGTGCTCTACACTATGGCTGTGCTCTCCACTATCGCTTTGCTCTATGGCTGTGCTCTCCATTATGGCTGTGATCTATGGCTGTGCTCTCCACTATGGCTGTGCACTCCACTATGGCTGTGCTTTCCACTATGAGTGTGCTCTCCACTATGGCTGTGCTCTCCACTATGGCTGTGCTCTACACTATGGCTGTGCTCTCCACTATTGCTTTGCTCTATGGCTGTGCTCTCCATTATGGCTGTGGTCTATGGCTGTGCTCTCCACTATGGCTGTGCTCTCCACTATGGCTGTGCTCTCCACTATCGCTGTGCTCTATGGCTGTGCTCTCCATTATGGCTGTGCTCTCCACTATGGCTGTGCACTCTACTATGGCTATGGTCTATGGCTGTGCTCTATGCCTGTGTTCTCCACTATCGCTGTGCTCTGCACTATGGCTGTGCTCTCCACTATCGCTGTGCTCTCCACTATGGTGATGCTCTCCACTATTGCTTTGCTCTATGGCTGTGCTCTCCATTATGGCTGTGGTCTATGGCTGTGCTCTCCACTATGGCTGTGCTCTCCACTATGGCTGTGCTCTCCACTATCGCTGTGCTCTATGGCTGTGCTCTCCATTATGGCTGTGCTCTCCACTATGGCTGTGCACTCTACTATGGCTATGGTCTATGGCTGTGCTCTATGCCTGTGTTCTCCACAATCGCTGTGCTCTGCACTATGGCTGTGCTCTCCACTATGGCTGTGCTCTCCACTATGGCTGTGCTCTCCACTATGGTGGTGCTCTCCACTATCGCTCTGTCCCCTATTGTGGCTATGGTGAAGTAGTCTTGGACCAGTACATGTGTACCGAGTAACCTCCCACCCCATGGCTTTTCTGCACCCTTTCCCGTTGATCCCTTTCAGTGGTATTTCCCCCCTTTAAATCTCACTCACTCAGTCCTCTGGGCGGGCGACATTTACCGAGAGCTGGCACAATATATGCCGCGTGGTCGGTCCTGTGACGGTGACCGCCAGATCCCACCCGAAAGGAAAGCAAAAAAAGGCAAGGGAGGGAGGGAGGGAGGGAGGAAGGCAGCTGCCTGTGCCAGACATGCAGCAGCCCAGGCCCCCTGCCTCCCCCCCCCTCCCCAGCCCTACCCCCCGACGCCCAGCCCCTATCCCCTATCCCCCGCCCCTGGCGCCGCCCAGGCCATGCCGCAAGGATAGACCGAGGAGGCAATAAACCACAGTGATGTCCACGCTGTCGGCATTGTGGCATTTAATGCTCGCCCAACGTTTTCACGTTTTCATCCCTTTTTTTGGTGGGTTGGGGGCCTGCCGCCAGCGAGCTAGCAGGCTGGATGGATGGCCCGACCATCTTCCTGTGGACTTAACGTGAAGTTCCTAGCACAGCTAGCACGCTATCATGTCCACAATGATGCACCTTGTTTTTTTTTATATTTCACCTCGAAAGCCCATGACTAAAATTGAACTAGCTGTGGACAGTGGTAATTTAATCGTAGCCTCTAGCGTGATACTGCACACGTTCCATTTACTACCCCTATGACTTTCCACCTTGGCCAGGTCATGTCTGGTAATAGTGGCTAGCATGGTTCACTATAACTGGGAGCCGCCTCGATAGCTCAGTGGTTTAAGCGTCCTGAATATACAACCAACCTTTATAACTGTATCTATAGGCCTGCCATCATGTCATAGTCGTCATGACTTCAGTCCCATGTACATGATCTGAATTTCATTTTCATGACTAAAAGATGATAAAAGTCATCAATATCAGTTGACCAATCTCTCTCGACAAGCCGATGGACCAGATGCGGTGGACTAGCTTGTCGCCATCAGTTGTGTGCGAATATTGCTCAAGATATGCTTCATCTTGGGACCGAAAGGCGGTTCTAACTTTGTTTTCATATGTACGGGGGCCGCCTTGATAGTTCAGTGGGTCAGAGCGCTCGCCTTGAGCGCTCTGGCCACCTGAGAGCCTAATGGCCCGTGGATCGATGGTTCGCGCCCCGCTGTGGCCATGCCTGTGTGGTCGCAGGATAAAGATCCCACGTTCTTCTGCGCAAAGACTAGGGGGTTACCCCCTGGGACATGGCTCCGCTCTTCCCTTCCTTCTCCCATCGACGCGATATGACCAAATGTGGTTAAAGCGTCCTGAATATAAAATCATATGTACACATTATTAAGTGAATCAAGAGGGCAATAACGTACAAATAGGGTTTCGTCCACCGCCATCTTACTGAACATGAAGACAGGCAAATAAATGCGAGGATGATGTATAATGGAGGCACCAAATGAAGACGCCAAGAGTCACGGATACACAAGAGGACATTGGCAACAACTTCAGTAACACGAAGCAGATTATTTCACGCGGCAATAGTTGCCGTTGCGACACATATATGGTTGTTTGTCACGTGACATCTTGAGTTCGTGGCATTTCCTTTCCTCTGCTAGTTTCTCCTGGTATTCTAGTCTGTGTTGTGTTGGTTTAGTTATTTGCAGTTATTTGCTTGATATGCTCATGTATAGGCTTTACGTTAATAAATAAATCTCTACAAATTGTGTGACGTCAGTCCGTAAAATCCATCCATAGAAACAATAGTCCATATAGTGTAATACACTAGCGAAGTATTAAAATGGGACTTTTGCTGCAGTACGGCACAAGTGAGACATTTATCAATGGTAACAGATGAACAGACAACAGGGAAGATATAGAGAAGTAGACGAGAGCAGCGAAAGAGCAAGATACATAACTAGGAATGGAATATAGGCCTGGGTGACACGAGGGCCAGTAAATTTGAGACGGCGTAGGCCGAATATTTCCTCCTCGAATACAACATTAACATGATGGGCGATATATTCGCCCACAGGGGTCAACGGTAGCGGTCATAGCTTAGCCCAAGCTACACCGTGAGAAGTAGAACCACCAGATATATCCTGGTATATCCCGATATATCCCGGTATATCCCGATATATCCTGGTAAGTATCGAGTTACCCTCTCCCTTGCCCCTAATTCAATCTTGGTCAGCATCCCAGCAAAAATCCGTGAAATCCTGGTCCGCACCTCGGGACAGTTTTCACAGCCCCGACCCGCGCCAACTGAAGCATTAAATAGCAATTACGAAGGCCGGATAATGCGATTTATACGCTACACAAACGGCATTGTGTGTGATCACAGATTAGATATCGATTGGCGCACATGGCTTGGGAAGCCGCTTGGCTGCCATATCTGCCAGACACAGGTCGATTTTGAGGTAAGTAATATAGGAACGGGTGCGGGACAGGGCGCCCGAGGAGCAGCCAGGGGGAAGGGGGGGGGGGGGAGAAACAGCTGGGAGAGAGGATAACAAGCTAGAAAGGAGAGATGACTAGCTAGAAGAAAGGAGGAAAAGAAAAGGGAGAAGTAAGAGCAGCAGCTACGATAGGAGATCGGAGGAGCAGAGGGAAGAGTAGGTGAACATAACGAGGGATCCAGTGTCCAGTGTCGATTTTTCAGAATTTTCAGTGTCGAATGTCGATTTTTCCCCACATTCCGTGTCGCTTTTTGGCGAAGTTCAGTGTCGTTTTTTTTGGCCAATATATGTGTCGATGTCGCTTTTGCAGATCCTCAGTGGAATTTGGAGGTCAATGTCGAATGTCGTCTCAAATAGGCCTGTGTCGCGGGTCGTTCTTCCATGTAAAGGTGGGCCATTGTTTCAGCATAGCTCACGTATTGTTCAAACCTACCATCGACTACAATAAGACATTTCGTGTCGCGTGTCGTCATTTACCTCTTCTATACCCCTCTGAATGATATATCAGTTGAGAAAGTCGGGCAGGTTAATTAGGGTATTAGGTTGACGAGAGATACCAAAAGGAGACGATTGGGCAATTATTGGAATATTACTACAGTTAATATCTATCATAATGGTCAATAAATACAGGAGGGAGAGAAGTGAAGAAAAGGGTTATCAGCAGATGTGGCACGAAATAGGAACCAAGGAAAAAGGCACGGAAAAGGAGGTAGAGGAGGCAGAGCGACGGGCAAAAGCAAATTAGTGCATGTTATATTAGCAGTTTGAATGACACTGTAGTGCGTGTGTGTGGAGGGGGTGGGGGTGGGGGGTGGGGGGGGGGGGCAAGGAGTATTTGCGTTCCTCGGGATTGGGCTTTTCATTTCACCGTAAACTGGGAATGAGGAAAATAATTTCTTCCTGAACGGGGAATGGGATATTTTAGCCGACCGTCGTAATCAAAGGCTTTCATTAATCGTGAACTGAGAATTTTAATATTAAATAACTTTTACCGTGAAGCGGGAAATCGTCAATTTAGTGTCGTGTATCCGCCTTTTCATTGCATGTGGAGAGTTCTGCTTTTAATTCATCGTGATCTGGGAACACGACCCCCCCCCCCCACTTGCCCCCCCCCCCCCATGTAGTGGGCGAGCGGGTTAATTGGAGTCTTGATTTCAATCAATTGTCTTGGAGAGGGTACATCCCCAATCCTCACGCAATGCCAACTGGAACAAGGGTGTGGGGGTCCAGGGCAAGACTGCCAGCGGGGTGGGGGGGGAGATATTCACACATGGCCAAGGGCCACGGCAGCCAGACACGCGCCGTTTCGTCTCCGTGGCACACTCACGTGTTGCGCGATGCCGGGAGGGAGACCGGGGCGGTGGGGGGGGGGGGGGGCGTGGGCGGTCACCCACTTTCCTCTGCCCGTGACGTCGTTTCCAAGAAATCCTGACAAGCACCTATAGTACCGTCGTGTCCGTTTCGTTGGCCTGGAGACGATGATATGAGCAGCCCCCGGGCAGGGGGGTACTTAATACATTGGTGTAGCGGGGGGGTGGGGGGGGAGGGGTCCGCGGTAAAGCCCCCACCCACTTTTTCATCGCCAAACGCCCTCGGTCAGCGCGTTTTACGGGCCAACATTCACTCGAAAGGGGCATTTTTTCGCGGCAACCCGCTCTATGTAGTCAACGCACATTTCCAGAACCCCCCCCCCCCACCCTGAGGATGAGGCCGGTACGTTATCACACTGGAGGATATATTCACTAGTTTCATCTGCCAGTTAGTCTAACACAACACGGATACTGCGTAAAGGGCATCTCGCACTGGCTACCATCTGAGATGAAATGAACAACAGTGTTTTTTTTACGCCCGTTCTGTTGTGTCTACATCAGGGAATCGCTCCGCTGTAGACACAACAGAGCGGGCCAAGGAACCCATGTCCAAGGAGACGATGAATTATTTGAGTAGCAGATGCCCCCAGATTGCTCGATTGGCATCTGTCCATCTACGTGAGACGATGGACTTGCAGCCTGCTTGTAGGTACTTGAATAAACCAATCCGTGACCGACAGCCCTTGCCGCAGTCGTCGCATCGATGACCCGTTTGGTCTTGGACTTTCACTCCTGGGACTCCTAGTCTGACGTTTTGCAAGTAAGTTCTCAAAACAGAGCCCGTCGTGCTGAACCGTTCCATCTCGCACGGAACGCGCCACCTTTAATCATGCGCCGACCAAATCCTGGTGCCAAATCCTCTTGCCAAATCCTGGCGCCAAAGCTTCATGGGGAATCCGTATCGATGCCAAGAGCCTGCATGGTAATACGTTTGCAATCAGATTAGCAAACCACTTTCGAGGTTCCGAATTAGTGTAATATCCCTTGATGCACACGCTGCCGTCTGTTTTACACGGTTACAGGTACAATCCAACCACCGGGTTATGATCAGGAGTTTTATTACTCTTCTTAAAAACCTATTCTTGCAATGTGAGGATCAGGATAATAACTTCGATGCAGAAAAAATATTACACGGAACGATGGCGCTACCTGGTGCGAGAATCACCCATGTCCGCGCTCCCAAAGCATGGATGGGGCCACCTCGATAGCTCAGTGGGTTAGAGGGCTCGCACTCGGGCCACGTGGATCGGTGGTTCGCGCCTCGCTGTGGTCATATCTGGGTGGTCGCAGGATAAATATCCCAAGGCATGTCCTTCTTTGCAAAGAGTAGGGGGTAACCCCGGGGACATGGCTCCACTCTTCTCTTCATTCTCCATTGACGCGATATGACTTGAATTGGTGAAAGTATCCTGAATATACAACCACACCAAGTACGGATGACTTTCAATTGTTCGGCTAATTCCGGGCAGTATTTACAATACGGTCTACGGAATTCGGCAACTAAATGAGAACAAGCGACCATCCTCCACACTTCGCCCGTTCCGACGCCGGCTCAGTTGAGGGATGCTCTAGCAGCACCTGTGACTGTCACAACCTATACATACCACAAGGGAAACACTGGCCTGCGTTAGGTGTTGGTCCATCCATATTGCTGGGCACAGGAATGGCACAGAAAGCTACGGCAATCGCCATCCTTGTCTCCTGGTGTGTATCGCATCACTGACATTAATGGAATATCTTCGGCAATTAGTATCAGGAATTCTGGAGTTTGCCAGTTCCATATCTACCTGCTGCGAAAAATATATATACCACATGGTTTTCAACTGCCCCCCACTGAATCGCGTTTGTAAAAGGTGTAAAGTCTCTGATAAAGTCGTTTTAGAATTTTTGCAGTAATATAATTCAAAATATGATCGGCAAGGCTTCATGCGCAAATGCCTCTGGATTTAGTGGAGATACCACAAACCCATATGCGGAAACATACGAAATATCTGAAAATATAAAGGTCCCGGACAAATTATGTCGATGTAGAGTTTCCTACTCTAATACAAATTGGGGAATAACCCAATCGATCTTCACCCGTTGGCTGGGTTCTTGGGGTTCTCCGGCTAAGTCAACTCAGTACACCAACCACTTAATTGCCGTATCCCGCCACGTTCAAAGCTCTATCCAGGAACGCATGGGTCGTTATATGAACACTGGCGAACAGCATCAGATCAAAGAAAATGCAGGTATATAGGCTGCCTTAGCCTTTCACGTCACGGACACACATGTGTCTTTGGGAGGGGTGTGGGGGTGGGGGGGGGGTGGAGGCGCCAGAACGCACCCTCTCCGTCAGGTAATCCTCACCCTGTTCCTTTGAAGTTCAGCGGGCGCCCGGCGGATGAATAGGTCAGGGGTGGGGTGAGGGTTTACAGGGGAGAGTGGGGGCACTGGGGGGAGGCGGGGTTGGGGGGGGGGGGGCGGGGGGCGGCAGTATTTAATGCCCCATTTTATGCTGGCAGCGACATCACACCGGAAAATGATTATTGGTATTATGGGTGTTGAGAGAAGAGTGCGTGCACGGCGGGGCGGTTGGCGGGGTGGGGCTGGAAGGGAATGCACGGTGGGGTGGGGCTGGAAGTGAATGCAGGGTGGGGTGGGGCTGGAAGGGAATGCAAGGTGGGGTGGGGCTGAGAGTGAATGCACGGTGGGGTGGGGCTGGAAGTGAATGCACGGTGGGGTGGGGCTGAAAGTGAATGCACGGTGGGGTGGGGCTGCAAATGAATGCACGGTGGGGTGGGGCTGGAAGTGAATGCACGGTGGGGTGGGGCTGGAAGTAAATGCACGGTGGGGTGGGGCTGGAAATGAATGCGCGGTGGGGCTAGAAGTAAATGCACGGTGGGGTAGGGCTGGAAATGAATGCACGGTGGGGTGGGGCTGGAAGTAAATGCAAGGTGGGGTGGGGCTGGAAGTGAATGCACGGTGGGCTGGGGCTGGAAGTGAATGCACGGTGGGGTAGGTTGAAAGTGAATGCACGGTGGGGTAGGTTGAAAGTGAATGCACGGTGGGGTGGGGCTGGAAGTAAATGCACGGCGAGGTGGGGCTAGAAAAACGAGAAATTGATCATTGTAGTCAGCGATAGAGGTGAGTAGTATGTAAGCTATGCTGAAACAAGGTTCGACCTAACATGGACGAACTACCTCCCGCACCAAGCTCTCCGCACGGTGGCGCTACGCAAGCTAGCTTTTACCGCTGCTGTCGGTCGGGGCCAAATTTCAAGATTCTTGACAAACGGTCAAATCAGCTGTAATTTCTCGCAACATTAAAATTTTCAATAAATTCAATTTCGAAAAAGTTATAATTGTGACAAAACTCTTTCTTTTCATCACCTGATTTCAGGCGTTGTTAGGCTTAAGTTGGGTCCCAGCACTAATTTGTAGAAATGCGTGACGCATTTTTCCTATCGATTTGCGCAGAGCCGCCCTGACGAGCGAGTGTGAAAATGCATTGAGGGCGTAGGCGACAACAGAGATATAATGGAGCCCTAGCGGAGTGAGTCGAAGGCAGAGTGCTCCCGCACGTTACTATATTAAGGCCGATGTGATCTGTCCACGCCTATCGGTGCGGTATTAAATGCAGTCATGAATAACACTGTGTTCTCGCCTTCTCGTATTATCGCCTTCTTTAACATATTTATTCAACGAGGATACTCCGAACAGCATACGCTAGAAACATGCCCCCCCCCCCCCACAAAAATGAAAAGCTGCGGACCATTATGGCAACAGTTCCGGGATAAACCCATCTGGCACTCCCCGACTGGGCACTTGTAAAAAATCATCCGTGGGGACATGGCTCCGCTCTCCCTTCCTTCTCCTATTAACGCAATATGACAAAAAGTGGCTAAAGCGTCCTGAATATACAACACACCAACCAACTTGTAAAAAATGTACTCGAACCAATACCCTGTGCATATCTGGATAACAATAACGTTTATAAACTTTCACCATACATTATATGCAGTTCAAATGAAATGTATTTTTGCACAGTAGGTGCGACACCCCAAGATGTGATGAACCCACCCAACATCCACTGCGAGTGTTCTGTATATCATTATGTGTATACACACTTGTCACTCTCCACCCTTTTAATATACGTGGCGTAGATCCATGTGCTAAAACAAAGCACAATTCAGCATTTATCTAAAGAGTCCTGCCATTCTTTAAGTATTACATCAGAAAATAAAATACCCGATTTTCATTACCCGTTGAAGAGAGTACTGAAATAATAGACATAATTATAGCGATACAGTGTTCGAGTAGGCATATCTAGGATAAATATTCGATGTCATATATTATCTTTTTTTTCGTTCCTTTTTACTGTGAGTACTGAAATAATAGATATAATAGCCATACGGTGTTCGAGTATCTAGGATGAATATTCCATATAATATATTATCTTTTTGTCGTTCTTTGTTACTATGCTTTTAAGTAGTTGACCAACTTATTCAGCCAAGTTGTCTGCGGAGTTTCCCTGAAGGTTTGAGACTCCTCCTGCGGCATTGGTACGACCGTGCGAGGGTGTAACTCTCCGGGGGGGTATGTGTCTCGTGTCCCGGCGCCACCACCGATGAGGTATGCGCCTCCTGTCGCGGTGGCATCACCAAGGAGGTGTCCGCCTCGTGTCCAAGGCTTTTTTCTTCCAATATCGCTGCTGCTTTCAGTAAAGACGGGTCAAGCTCCTCAGTGGAAGGCGAATCCGATTCCCCGTATGTTGGCGCAGAGGCGTTAGTTGCCTGGACGCTATCGGCATATGAGGGTGGTGCTTCAAGCTCCATGGCGGGGTTAGCGCGCCCCGCCCCCCCGTCCACGTCCGGCCCGGCCCGGGGGGTCGCGAACTGCCGCTGGGCGGTCGCACCGGAGGGTTGTATTGCCGTGATGTCGAGATAGGGCCGGGGCACTGCGTGTTGGTAGCCGCGGACACCCTCCGACAGCCCCGCCGTGAAGCACATCCCTAGCCCGGTCAGCTTGTCCCTGATGGCTACCAAGACGCTCTCCTGGGAACTAGCCCCCATGCCCAGCGCCACGAGGTCTCGCCGTACCTCTTCCGTCACTTCCGGGAAGACCTTCCCGGTTACCATGGCGGCGTAGCGCTCGACGTCCAGGATCTGTTTTACGGCGCACTCGACGTCGTTATGCCTTAAGCGCTTGCCGAGGGGTCCTCTCTTGTAGACGAATACATAGAAAATGATTACTAGGAACACGAGCACGGCGCCGATGATCACCATGACGAGATGCAAGGTTTCATCGATCCCGAGCCCGAACCCGGCACCCAATAAAGCCAAGCCCCGATGGTCACCATGAGCATCACCATGAGAGCTCGCTCGCCTTGGGACGGACCTCCAGGCTGTAGCGACGGCATGGTCCGGTAGAGAACGTTAATCCTTGCTAATCCCTACGGTGTATATGCTCGGCGGCTTTAACTTAACACATGCATGCGTCCGGCCCAAGTCATTTTCGGGTAAATTATTCCAGGAGTCGGCTACTTGGGGCGTGGCGCCCTCTATCGGTCCCTTTCCAAGACACCTGGCGGGGTTCACGTCTGGTGACCAAACTTAGAAAACATGGAGGGCGGCCAGAACAATGGCCGACGGCTGATGACCCTGAAGATGTATCATCAGGTCAGGTCTCAAAGGTTAAGAGGAATAATATATGGCTCTGACGGTTTTATCTTACCTGTAAAGAGAGCACCAATGACCTGGTCACACGTATGTAACTATGCCTGAAACCCGGTCGGGGTTATTTCACAATAACTATGTAACGCCGAATGGTCTTTAATGCACAAATCGTTCACCATTTATATATCTGTAGTATAGCGTATGCGCCTGCTTGCCATGTTGTCTGTGGCCTCTATTTGAATTTAAACTGACCATACAGCATTGCTACACCTATGTCATAATTTTCAAGAGATTTGGTTCAAAACCAACGGAACATATTGTCTGATATTGTAAATACCAGCTCTTAAAGACATTTTTGCATTATCAACACGAGACAAGAAAACCACGCGCGATTCTGGCAAAAGAAAGACTTTGCAACATGCTTTTTCTTAAATTCCAAATTCACATTTGTATTTATGTAATAAAGCCCTAAATATAAAATTTTCATTTAAAAGATTGAAATTGGTTATCGGAGAAAAAATTTCTTTATGAGCAATTTTAATATGTAGTAGTTTAATTGATAAATTGAGATGTTCGTGTACTTTGCCATGATAAGGTGAACTGTCTGGCTGACACGATATAGCCATTGAGGTCCGTTAAACCCCAATCAAATCCACTTAAACCCATCGTCTGGTGACATTGTAATTACGTCTGTCATTAGACAGCGCCCCAGATACAGTTCCTATTGTAGGGACAATACTTTACCAACCCACAGTACAATATTCATTTCACTGTTCGTGGTTGGTTGGTTATTCAGGACGCTTTAACCACTTCTGGTCATTTCGCTTCAATGGGAGAAGGAAGCGAGAGTGGAGCCATGTCCCCGGGGGTAACCCCCTACTCTTTACGAAGAAAGACATGGAATCTTTATCCTGCGACCACACAGACATGGCCACAGCCGGGCTCGAACCACCGACCCACGTGTCGTTAGGCTCTCAGGTGACCAGGGCACTCAATGCGAGCGCTCTAACCCACTGAGCTATCGGGGCGGCCCCCACTGGTCGTGGAGAGTGTGATGAATTCGTGATTCGGGTCACATCACACCCGAGGGTCCGTTCGACCCAAGAAGCCATTCATGGGGACAGTGAAATACATGATATGTGACTGTGGTATGTGGTACATGTGGCATGTGGGCCCCATGATAAGGCTTTGTTTACCTAACGCCGACACTTTCCGTGGTAACATGAGATGAAGAAGCCATGTTTATTTCTGACGTATTAATCGCGGGCAGAGCGTTGTTGACTGATAGATAAACAAGTCAGGTACATTACCAGAGATTTATTCCTTACTTCATAATATCATATGCGTATCTTTAGCCTGGGTACTCCTTGCATCTTTAGGTTTATATATGCACATATTCAGGACGCTTTAACCACGTTGGTCATATCGCGTCAATGGGAGAAGGAAGGGAGAGTTAAGCCATGTCCCCGGGGTTAACCCCCTACTCCTTGACAAGAAGGACATGAGATCCGTACCCTGCGACCACACAGACATGCCCGCAGCGGGGTGCGAACCACCGATCCACGTACCGTTAGGCTCTCAGGTGGCAAGAGTACTTAAGGCAAGCGCTCTAAGTCCCTGATTTATCGGGCGCCTGCATCTTGAGAGGAAGAAGGCATAATATTGACAAAGTGTCCTGGTGCGTATGACGCGTTTTGTTGTGTTCGAAAGTCGCTTGGATTAGCAACCCATTGAAAAAAAATACCATGACACAGACAGAGACGTTACAGATAACTTCTAAGTACATGACCAGATAACGATGGGGACGAGGGCCATGTTCACTTACCCACATCTGCAGTACCGACAGTGACCGATCATGTGCATCTGCCTTGCCCACTTGTCACCCCGTCCTCCACATAGCCTAAATGTGTTGTTGTTCAATAACTTATATTGTAATACACAGTAATCAAGGTCTTATGGAGGGCTGCAATATTCTAACTTTCTCGTGAACGTTTATGCCCAAAAAGGTCATATATGTTCATATATTAGATATTAGTTAAAGCTGCTCATACACAATTTCAGACTATTAAAAACAATATTTACTGGATATATTGCCACATATGGTTAGTATATTTCCATTAAAACTGCATTGCCACGTTTGCATTTGGTTTAAACGGCAAACATGGTAGCAATGCCCGAAAGCCGAGAGAGATTGGTTGTTTGGTTATTCAGGACGCTTTAACCACTTTTGGTCATATCGCGTCAATAGGAGAAGGAAGGGAGAGTGGAGCCATGTCCCCGGGGGTAACCCCCTATTCTTTACGAAGAAAGACCTGAGATCTTCATCCAGCGACCACATAGACATGGCCACAGCAGGGCTCGAACCACCGACCCACGCGCCGTTAGGCTCTCAGGTGACCAGAGCACTCAATGCGACCGCTCTAACCCACTGAGCTGTCGCGCCGGCCCCAAACCGGAGAGTGAAATACGCCAGAAATCCACTACGGAGAAGCATAGTTGTATTTCTTCATTATGGACATAAAACTATTTATTTCATTTGCACCACATGTTTCTCAGAGGAAAAATCGCTGTATAAGCAGTTTTAAGATGTACGGTAATACATGCATCAGAATGGGTTTTTGGCGAGGAGGGTGACCTGTGCATCAAGGCAGGGGGTTGGTGGGCGGGGGGGGGGGGCTATAGCAGGTCTTGATTGAGCCCTACTATATGTTTTACGTTTTCCCTATTTTCCAACTTTTTTCATTCTTTTTTTGTAAAATTTCTAAGGTTTGACCAGGTGGCATGCAAGACACCTATTGGTTGAAGGAAATCGGGTACACCAGGACCGCGTCACAAGGGTCTGTTTGATTCCCGATGACGTATGATACCCGGTACTGGATGCATATCATCTGGCCAGGCCTCAAAGTGATAAGTGATCCGTCCGTTGGCAAGGGTAAAAGTCATCTCGGTAAGTAAATATGCAGAAAGTGCATAGTTAATTTTCATCAGAGTTCCCTACTTTTTTCCTACTTTTCTGGTACAAGTAGCCCTACTTTGTGCCTACTTTTTTGTGTAAGTGTCAAATCACAGGTCTGCCATAGGGTCCAGATACAGGGTGGTCGGCTGGATGGCAAGACATCACACCAAAACAATGTATATATATTCAGTAGGAATGGGCCCTGTAATAGACCGACACAGGCTGTCAATTATTCACAGACGTCACTGTGGCTGTATCTAATGATGTGGCGAAAAAAAGTCTTCCATGTGCGTTAGGTTGGACAAACAAGTCGGACAAACAAAGGAGGATGTCACTTTCATGTCCGTTTCAACGATACTTCTCACGTGTACCTACCATTAGCTATGATTGTCAATTTCACTCACGATTAAGGCAAAAGGGCTCCAGCGTAGGCGGGGCTTAGTGTCGGAGTATGGAGCGGTCTAGTAGAAGTATACTCCCCATTAGTATGTTACGGCCACGCCATTTACTTTATGCCAAGTCCCCCGCCCAGCCCAGCCCAGCCCCTCCCATCCACTAAATATTCATGAAGTGCATGGAACACGCTCATATCACATATTTATTTAGTGATAACTGAAACATTACAACACAAGTGTAACGGCAAGATTATGCATGTCGCTTTCTATGGTACCATGTCCTAAAATGAGGTCTGGAAGATCGTGGATGGAATGCAATGAAGGCACCTCGAATGATACGTTGCGACATGAGCAGTGAAGACGCCAGGTGGGACTAGCCATGTTGTGCTTTCACAAAGAGTGGACACAATGCCATTCAAACAATAATTGTTACGAAGAAGTAACTAATCTCATTTGCAATAATCGCAAGCTCGTTCTCAACATGTCCGTGTTTTACAATCGTCTCCAACTAAGCCACCAAAACGGACTTAATCGCGTATGCACAAATGGCAAGCTTACTCTCACAATATTACATTCTGCGCTTTGCTGGTTTATCCCAGTGAATGTAAACTGTTCACATTGCCCTTCTTTCAGTCTGGCTGTCAGGAGTTATCACACGTGGCAGTCTATGTCGACACTATCCGGCGAACCGCATAGTGACTCCACGTCATCGGTGACGTAAGCATCGTTGGTAAAGCCCTCTTCACCATTGGAGTGAGCGATATTAAAGGCCGTAGCCGGCTGCAGACCTCGTCCATCCTCTGCATCCTGTTCGCCAGGTGTCATGGATTTGCCCTCGGCGAAAGGGTTGGACGCTTGAGAGGTCATATTGATGACGTCACTATACGAGGGCGGTAAATCGAGCGGGATGGACGGGTCAGGTGACACGGCGGCGTAGTACGGCGGCGGCACCGGCCCGAAGCTCATAGCCGCCAAGCCATTAGCGTCACTTCCGCCGGGAATGGCGCACGCCGGCAGCGGCAATGACAGACCCTCGGGGGAGAATGACGTCACTGCGGACCGCGCCGCCGTGACGTTCAGGTAACCTCTGGGCAGCAGTCCCGTGTACTTATCCAGCGGCTCCCCGGGACCCCGGAGCATATCCCGCGTGAAGCACATCCCCAGCGTCTCCAGCTGGTTCCGGATCGCCACCAGAGCCTCGTTGTGAGAGTGGGCGCGGTCGGCCAGGGCCACGAGGAGAAGGATGTCTTCCGGCGTCACTTCCGGGAAGGTCCGCTCCGAGACGCCGGCGGCGTAGCGCTCGACGGCCAGGATCTGCTGGACGGCCCGCCGCGCAGCCTCTTGGCGCAGCCGCCGGTAGAGGCATCCGGTCTTGTGAACACGCGAGTAGGTGAAGATATCCAGGATCAAGACGATGACCCCGACGACGAACATAATGATGTGGTAGGACTCATCAAACGTGTTAGCCGCCCCGACCGCTATCAACGACATGCCGCCCATTAGGAAAATCATGTTGACGATTTCTATGATGAGTAAGGTGCCGAAGAGGCGTCCCCCAGCCTTGATGTGGGTCATGATGGCGGCGTGGTGGCCGGTGGCCGCCCACGGCAGCGGCACAGGATTCTAGCGAACACGGTCCAGCCGTCCTTTTTTCTCCGGGGTAACAACGCTCGACGAACGACGGGAAAATGTATGAATGGTAAAGACGTCCCCGTTGTGTACGGGGTAACAACGCTCGGCGAATGAGAGGAAAATGTGTTAATGATAAAGACGTCCCTGTTGTCCCTTCTTCGACGAACGACGGGAATGTGGATGAATGGTAAAGACGCAGACGTCTCGTGTTGTGTAACCTCCGTTGTGTGTTGTGTCAGCGGACAAGACAAGAGCTGTGACCGTTTACCCCTCCAGTGTCCTACGCACTGACCAGGTACGCCAGCTCTGTGCCCGTCTACCCCAAGCCGCTGCGATATGTGTCACCGAGGGGGTGTTCACGGGTCCACTGGGCTTGGCGGTTCCGTACAGCGGCGATATACTCCTAACGCACCATTCGTCGCTATCTCCATAATCAGGTTGTTTGACCTCACTCAGCCAAAGTCCAACGAGTCATGTGATGTGAAGTGGTTGTCGTGCGGCGCTGTACGGTTAACCTGTCAAGCCCATAACCAAGAACAGAAGCGTTCCGTCATCGGGCCAGGCCGTGTCATGGGGCGATAAGCGTAACCCCTTCACTGGCTCAACAACAAATAGGTCTTTCAACTCAATGCACGTATGGAGCGACGTCTTCCTTTCGTCGGCCAAACAGTCTGGAGGGAAGCGTGTTTTGCTGACGAGATTTTGTCGAGGTTTTTTGTGTGGATGTTACATATCATTCGCCTCTCCGTCCTAAGAGGTTCCTTAATTTAGCAGGATTACCCCGCGTGTCCGCAAACGGGATCTAAAGTACAAATCGTCTATTCATTCGTGTGGGGGGGGGGGGGGGGTCCGGTGTCGATTTTTCACGACGTTTCAAGTAGCTGTTTGGCTGTTTATTGTCGTTTTTTTTCTTCTAAAATACCACTATCTGTGTCGATGTCGCATTTTTCAGATCCTCAGTGTCGGAATATGGGAGTCAATGCCGAATGTGTATTATTCAAATAGCCCTGTGTCGCGTGTCGCACGTGACCCTGTTGGCCGGGGACAGAATCCATTGTGAATAGCGACGGTTTAGCATCGCTTTAATGTGCATGAACGTCCTCCATTTTATAATATACCTCTGCGTATATATCTTGATTACAGTTGGCGTTATGAGTACGTATCTTGATTACAGTGAGCGTTATGAGTACGTATCTTGATTACAGCCGGTTTTATGGTACATATCTTGAATATACCACTAGCCATGGAGAGTAAGGACAAGTCGGTGGATATATCTTTTCGCTTTAAATGATCAAAGTGATCAAGTGAAGGCGTTCTCATGCGGAGGACCTGATTGGTCGTCATCAGTGACGTTATCAGTGACTTCATCAGTGACGTAACTTTCGTTGCCATGGCATGCTGGTGGCGCCGACGGCGGCGGAGATGGCGCTTGGTCAGTACGCCACTCCTGTCGCGTTCCATTCTCCAGCTCAGCGCCACCTACCGGCTGACCTTTGACCTTCATTGCCACGATTTCATCATATGAAGGCGGCAGACCGTGTATAAGGTCCCCATAACGAGGCGCATTAGCCGCAATCTCGCCATAAGGGGGCGCCGCACTCGCACTCCCTTCGATCCGCTCCATAGCGGCATTCACAGTGTAGGGCGGAGGAGGAGGCGGATCGGTACCGGGAGCGGCCGCATGGGGCTGGGCGGCCCTCGCGCCGGCCGTGATGTTCAGATAGCCCCAGGGCACGGTGCCCCGGTAGCCAGTCAGCGCCAAGCTCCCCAAGCCGTCGCCGGTAAAGCACATCCCCATGTCGACCAGCTCGTCCCTGAGGACCACCAGAGCCTCGTCATGCGAGCCGGCGGTGCGCGCGCACTCCTTCAAAGCCGCCATCTGCGCTTCGGATACTTCCGGGAAGGGTTCCCGCTCCAAGCGGGCGGCGAACCGCTCGACATTCAGAATCTGTTCCAGGGCCATGTCGGCCATTTCGATCCGTACCCGTCTGTAGAGACACCCTTTCCTGGTACACACGCAGAAGAGGACCACCCAGCCACTCAGCATGGCGATGCCTATGACAAGCAAGATGGCGAATATGGCGTTGTCAATTATCCAGATGCCGCCTAGGCTTACACAGGCGCAGCTGACAAGGAGAGACGGAAACGCGAGGACAGCCATCAGGACAGCTGTACCCCGCATGGGGCCGCCAGGTCTCAGGAAGGCCCGCGCCATCGCGACACTGGAAGGAAGCGGTTTTCCCGTGCTATAGGTCTCCCCCTTTCTGGATGACATCACAATGGCCTCATCAGGTCGTGTCTTTACTGCCAGTGTTATTCACGAAGGCCAGTCCGTGGTAGCAGAGCTGTGTGTTGTGTCTTGCAACTTCACTACGGTCTGTACATACAACGGTACAATTACACCCGTGAAGTAGACCTTCCAGCCTGTTGATTAACAACCACAGGGCTCCCATGGGGTGGTCATAAGGACTTGACGGGGCGTTTCGCAATAGGAGTTCACAGTTGTGGACTGCACACTATAACGGTCGAGGGGGCTTGTTGGGGGGTCCAAGGCTGCTCGTGACGTCATGTACCACTTGTTGCCGTCAGTGTTATCATGACAGTCGGGAGTTCAAGTGAGCGCTCGGGCTTATCCATGGCTTGACAGCCAGTAGAAGGGCAATCTATTCTGACTGATATATATTGATATCTATGTTAATCTGTTTTGTTAATTCTTTGCGCGCTCAGGTTTATGTATGGCCCGGCAATCACTAAAGGGGGCTATCCTTTCTTATATAAATCTTTTCGCTTTAAATAATCAAAAAGTGATCAAGTGAAGGTGTGATCATGCGGAGGAGTTGATTGGTCGTCATCAGTGACGTCATCAGTGACGTCATCAATGATGTAACTCTCGTTGTTATGACATGCTGGTGCCGTCGGCAGCGGGGGCGGCGCTTGGCCGGTACTCCACTCCTGTCGCGTTCCATTCTCCAGCTCAGCGCCACCTACCGGCTGACCTTTGACCTTCATTGCGACAATGTCCTCATATGAAGGCGGCAGATCGTGTATAAGGTCCCCATAACGAGGCGCATAAGCCGCAATCTCGCCATAAGGGGGCGCCGCACCCTCACTCGTACTTCCTTCGATCCGCTCCATAGCGGCATTCACAGTGTAGGGCGGAGGAGGAGGCGGATCGGTACCGGGAGCGGCCGCATGGGGCTGGGCAGCCCTCGCGCCGGCCGTGATGTTCAGATAGCCCCAGGGCACGGTGCCCCGGTAGCCAGTCAGCGCCAAGCTCCCCAAGCCGTCGCCGGTAAAGCACATCCCCATGTCGACCAGCTCGTCCCTGAGGACCACCAGAGCCTCGTCATGCGAGCCGGCGGTGCGCGCGCACTCCTTCAAAGCCGCCATCTGCGCTTCGGATACTTCCGGGAAGGGTTCCCGCTCCAAGCGGGCGGCGAACCGCTCGACATTCAGAATCTGTTCCAGGGCCATGTCGGCCATTTCGATCCGTACCCGTCTGTAGAGACACCCTTTCCTGGTACACACGCAGAAGAGGACCACCCAGCCACTCAGCATGGCGATGCCTATGACAAGCAAGATGGCGAATATGGCGTTGTCAATTATCCAGATGCCGCCTAGGCTTACACAGGCGCAGCTGACAAGGAGAGACGGAAACGCGAGGACAGCCATCAGGACAGCTGTACCCCGCATGGGGCCGCCAGGTCTCAGGAAGGCCCGCGCCATCGCGACACTGGAAGGAAGCGGTTTTCCCGTGCTATAGGTCTCCCCCTTTCTGGATGACATCACAATGGCCTCATCAGGTCGTGTCTTTACTGCCAGTGTTATTCACGAAGGCCAGTCCGTGGTAGCAGAGCTGTGTGTTGTGTCTTGCAACTTCACTACGGTCTGTACATACAACGGTACAATTACACCCGTGAAGTAGACCTTCCAGCCTGTTGATTAACAACCACAGGGCTCCCATGGGGTGGTCATAAGGACTTGACGGGGCGTTTCGCAATAGGAGTTCACAGTTGTGGACTGCACACTATAACGGTCGAGGGGGCTTGTTGGGGGGTCCAAGGCTGCTCGTGACGTCATGTACCACTTGTTGCCGTCAGTGTTATCATGACAGTCGGGAGTTCAAGTGAGCGCTCGGGCTTATCCATGGCTTGACAGCCAGTAGAAGGGCAATCTATTCTGACTGATATATATTGATATCTATGTTAATCTGTTTTGTTAATTCTTTGCGCGCTCAGGTTTATGTATGGCCCGGCAATCACTAAAGGGGGCTATCCTTTCTTATATAAATCTTTTCGCTTTAAATGATCAAAAAGTGATCAAGTGAAGGTGTGATCATGCGGAGGAGTTGATTGGTCGTCATCAGTGACGTCATCAGTGACGTCATCAATGATGTAACTCTCGTTGTTATGACATGCTGGTGCCGTCGGCAGCGGGGGCGGCGCTTGGCCGGTACTCCACTCCTGTCGCGTTCCATTCTCCAGCTCAGCGCCACCTACCGGCTGACCTTTGACCTTCATTGCGACAATGTCCTCATAGGAAGGCGGCAGACCGTGTATAAGGTCCCCATAACGAGGCGCATAAGCCGCAATCTCGCCATAAGGGGGCGCCGCACCCTCACTCGTACTTCCTTCGATCCGCTCCATAGCGGCATTCACAGTGTAGGGCGGAGGAGGAGGCGGATCGGTACCGGGAGCGGCCGCATGGGGCTGGGCGGCCCTCGCGCCGGCCGTGATGTTCAGATAGCCCCAGGGCACGGTGCCCGAGTAGCCAGTCAGCGGCCAGCCCCCCATACGGGCGCCGGTAAAGCACATCCCCATGTCGACCAGCTCGTCCCTGAGGATCACCAGAGCCTCGTCATGCGAGCCGGCGGTGCGCGCGCACTCCTTCAAAGCCGCCATCTGCGCTTCGGATACTTCCGGGAAGGGTTCCCGGGCCAAGCTGGCGGCGTACCGCTCGACGGCCAGAATCTGTTCCACGGCCCGGTCGGCCATTTCGCGTCGTAATCGTCTGGAGAGACACCCTTTCTGGGTGCAGACGCAGAAGATGACGACCCAGCCAATCAGCATGGCGATGCCTATGGCAAGCAAGATGGCGAATAGGACGTTGTCATTGAGCGAGGTGCTGCCTATGATTACACAGGCGAGACTGATAAGTAGAGCCGGAAACGCGAGGATGATGAGAAGAAAACCTGTACAGCCCCGGACAGGGCCCCCAGGTCTTAAGAATCCCCGCGCCATGGCGACACTATAAGGAAGCAGGTGTCCCCCGCCTATAGGTCTCCTCCCTTCTGAAATGACGTCACAATGGCCTCATCTGGTCGTGTCTTTACTGCCAGTGTTATTCACGAAGGCCAGTCCGTATTAGCAGAGCTGTGTGTTGTGTCTTGGAACTTCCCGACGGTCTGTACATACAACGGTACAATACAACCCATGAAGTAGACCTTCCAGCCTGTTGATTACCAACTACAGGGCTCCCATGGGGTGGCCATAAGGGCTTTACGGGTCGTTTCGCAATAGGAGTTCTCAGTTGTGAACTGCACACTATGACGGTCAAGGGGGCTTGTTGGGGGGGTCCAAGGCTTCGTGACGTTACGTACCACTTGTTGCCGTCAGAGTTATCATGACGGTCAGGGGTCCAAGTGAGCGTCCAGTTTTATCTATGGCTCGACGGCCATTAGAGGGGGCAAATTTATTTTTATATATATCTGTATTTATTTAATCTCTCCCGTTAATTGCTTGAACGCTCAGGTTTACCTATGGCTCCACAGCCATTAGATTGGGCAACATATTGTTATATCTATATCTATATTAATTTGCTCTGTTAATTGCTTGAACGCTCAGGTTTACCTATGGCTCTACAGCCATTAGATTGGGCAACATATTGTTATATCTATATCTATATTAATTTGCTCTGTTAATAGCTTGAACGCTCAGGTTTATCTATGGCTCTACAGCCATTAGATTGGGCAACATATTGTTATATCTATATCTATATTAATTTGCTCTGTTAATTGCTTGAACGCTCAGGTTTACCTATGGCTCTACAGCCATTAGATTGGGCAACATATTGTTATATCTATATCTATATTAATTTGCTCTGTTAATTGCTTGAACGCTCAGGTTTATCTATGGCTCCACGGCCATTAGAGGGGGCAATCTATTCTTAAATATATCTGTATCTATATTTATCCGCTCTGTTAATTGTTTGAGCGTAGTTAGCCCGTAGGTTGACCCTGTGTTGACCCACGATCGGGGTGACATACGGTGGTAACACACTTTCCCAGCGACAGTGAACGTAAATCAGATCTAAGCCTAATCCTTTCTGCCTTGAAGTAGAGAAAAAACAGTTGACGCATAATTATGTTGTGTGCTACGAATTTTTAAATTGGTCCCCCGGGGACATGGCTCAACTCTCGCTTCCTTCTCCCGTTGACGCGATATGACCAAAAGTGGTTAAAGCAACCAGCTCGTTACCTTGACGCTAACGGAGGACATGTCATGAGCGTAATGCACACCACCAGAGACCGTGGAGAAGGAAAACTGGTGAGAGAGGGGTATAAGCCCCCTCACCCCCCCCCCCCGCGTGCTATCCGTCTGTGAGGCCCTGTCGTGATGAGAGGTTCACAGGACTGGAGCAGCAGGGCAGGCGGGTTCCATTGATGTGATACTGCTGTAGGTGCGAATCAACAAGACATTCGACCGACCATCTGCAAGATGGTCTGGTCAAGATGGACATAGCGTAGCCCTTGTACACGCCTCTCTGACCACGCCCGTAAACGGAGCAAGAGAGAACAGAACAGAATAAATATGCAGTGCCTACCCGTCAATGTGCTCCACTCGATTACTGAAGCTTTTGTGACTTTCGTCGGACAGTCATTGCTTCGGTCGGTAGTGTGTTTTCTTGTAATCCGGGCGATTTTTCTCACCTCTCGCTTCGTCTTCATGCAATGCTCCGCCATTCACCGGAACTCAACAAACTTATATTAGAGGCGTTTGTTGACTTCCGGCCATATTCTGCATATTTATTCTGTTGGGATTTTCAACTTGAGCCACCGGTCCGCGGTCTCTATTTCAAGTCTGGTGAACGGGATGGCTCTCTCCCTTGCTCCGTTTACGAGCGTGATGAGAGAGGCATGTACCAAGGCTAGAAATAGCCATCTTCTTTAATGTTGGTCAACCTTAAAGAACTAGTCAGCAGAATACATTGCTAACATATCGATATTAAACAAGTGTGGCTATGTGCTGACCAAATGTGGGACTGTTCAACTGCAAGCAAAACAATATTGGTTAACTGTAGACATATCTACAGTGGGTAGATTGGTTGGCTTCTGGCTGATTAAGGGTGACCCCAGCTGCGCCTTCCGTGTCACGCCACTGAGACCCAAGCCATAGTGGCCGTCCGGCAACAGGACCAGTGCACGGCATGCGCCTAACCATACCACCTACTGCCTTCACCGAACCAAAGCACCTACTGCCTGCACCAAGCCATACCGCCTAGTGTCTGCACCAAGCCATACCACCTACTGCCTGCACCAAGCCATACCGCCTAGTGCCTGCACCAAGCCATACCACCTAGTGCCTGCACCAAGCCATACCACCTACTGCCTGCACCAAGCCATACCGCCTACTGCCTGCACCAAGCCATACCGCGTAGTGTCTGCACCAAGCCATCCCGCCTAGTGCCTGCACCAAGCCATACCGCCTAGTGCCTGCACCAAGCCATACCACCTAGTGCCTGCACCAAGCCATACCGCCTAGTGCCTGCACCAAGCCATACCGCCTAGTGTCTCCACCAAGCCATACCGCCTACTGCCTGCACCAAGCCATACTACCTAGTGCCTGCACCAAGCCATACCGCCTAGTGCCTGCACCAAGCCATACCACCTAGTGCCTGCACCAAGCCATACCGCCTAGTGCCTGCACCAAGCCATACCGCCTACTGCCTGCACCAAGCCATACCGCCTAGTGCCTGCACCAAGCCATACCACCTAGTGCCTGCACCAAGCCATACCGCCTAGTGTCTGCACCAAGCCATACCACCTAGTGCCTGCACCAAGCCATACCGCCTAGTGCCTGCACCAAGCCATACCACCTAGTGCCTGCACCAAGCCATACCGCCTAGTGCCTGCACCAAGCCATACCGCCTACTGCCTGCACCAAGCCATACCGCCTAGTGCCTGCACCAAGCCATACCACCTAGTGCCTGCACCAAGCCATACCGCCTAGTGTCTGCACCAAGCCATACCACCTACTGCCTGCACCAAGCCATACCGCCTAGTGTCTGCACCGAGCCATACCGCCTAGTGCCTGCACCAAGCCATACCGCCTAGTGTCTGCACCAAGCCATACCGCCTACTGCCTGCTCCAAGCCATACCACCTACTGCCTGCACCAAGCCATACCGCCTAGTGTCTGCACCAAGCCATACCACCTACTGCCTGCACCAAGCCATACCGCCTAGTGCCTGCACCAAGCCATACCGCCTAGTGTCTGCACCAAGCCATACCGCCTACTGCCTGCTCCAAGCCATACCACCTACTGCCTGCACCAAGCCATACCGCCTAGTGCCTGCACCAAGCCATACCGCCTACTGCCTGCACCAAGCCATACCGCCTAGTGCCTGCACCGAGCCATACCGCCTAGTGCCTGCACCGAGCCATACCGCCTAGTGTCTGCCCCAAGCCATACCACCTAGTGCCTGCACCAAGCCATACCGCCTAGTGTCTGCACCAAGCCATACCACCTACTGCCTGCACCAAGCCATACCGCCTACTGCCTGCACCAAGCCATACCGCCTAGTGCCTGCACCGAGCCATACCGCCTAGTGCCTGCACCGAGCCATACCGCCTAGTGCCTGCACCAAGCCATACCGCCTACTGCCTGCACCAAGTCATACCGCCTAGTGTCTGCACCAAGCCATACCGCCTAGTGCCCTGCACCAAGCCATACCGCCTAGTGCCTGCACCAAGCCATACCGCCTAGTGCCCTGCACCAAGCCATACCGCCTAGTGTCTGCACCGAGCCATACCGCCTAGTGCCTGCACCAAGCCATACCGCCTAGTGCCTGCACCAAGCCATACCGCCTAGTGCCCTGCACCAAGTCATACCGCCTAGTGTCTGCACCAAGCCATACCGCCTAGTGCCCTGCACCAAGCCATACCACCTAGTGCCTGCACCGAGCCATACCGCCTAGTGCCCTGCACCAAGCCATACCGCCTACTGCCTGCACCAAGCCATACCGCCTAGTGCCCTGCACCAAGTCATACCGCCTAGTGTCTGCACCAAGCCATACCGCCTAGTGCCCTGCACCAAGCCATACCACCTAGTGCCTGCACCGAGCCATACCGCCTAGTGCCCTGCACCAAGCCATACCACCTAGTGCCTGCACCGAGCCATACCACCTACTGCCTGCACCAAGCCATACCGCCTAGTGTCTGCACCAAGCCATACCACCTAGTGCCTGCACCGAGCCATACCGCCTAGTGCCTGCACTAAGCCATACCGCCTACTGCCTGCACCAAGTCATACCGCCTAGTGTCTGCACCAAGCCATACCGCCTAGTGCCCTGCACCAAGCCATACCACCTAGTGCCTGCACCGAGCCATACCGCCTAGTGCCCTGCACCAAGCCATACCGCCTACTGCCTGCACCAAGCCATACCGCTTAGTGCCTGCACCAAGCCATACCACCTAGTGCCTGCACCGAGCCATACCACCTAGTGTCTGCACCAAGCCATACCACCTAGTGCCTGCACCAAGCCATACCACCTAGTGCCTGCACCGAGCCATACCGCCTAGTGCCTGCACCAAGCCATACCGCCTAGTGCCTGCACCAAGCCATACCACCTAGTGCCTGCACCAAGCCATACCGCCTAGTGCCCTGCACCAAGCCATACCACCTAGTGCCTGCACCGAGCCATACCGCCTAGTGCCTGCACCAAGCCATACCACCTAGTGCCTGCACCAAGCCATACCGCCTAGTGCCTGCACCAAGCCATACCGCTTAGTGCCTGCACCAAGCCATACCACCTAGTGCCTGCACCAAGCCATACCGCCTAGTGCCTGCACCAAGCCATACCGCCTAGTGCCTGCACCAAGCCATACCGCCTACTGCCTGCACCAAGCCATACCGCTTAGTGCCTGCACCAAGCCATACCACCTAGTGCCTGCACCAAGCCATACCGCCTACTGCCTGCACCAAGCCATACCGCCTAGTGCCTGCACCAAGCCATACCGCCTAGTGCCTGCACCAAGCCATACCGCCTAGTGTCTGCACCAAGCCATACCGCTTAGTGCCTGCACCGAGCCATACCACCTAGTGTCTGCACCGAGCCATACCACCTAGTGCCTGCACCAAGCCATACCGCCTACTGCCTGCACCAAGCCATACCGCTTAGTGCCTGCACCAAGCCATACCACCTAGTGCCTGCACCAAGCCATACCACCTAGTGCCTGCACCAAGCCATACCGCCTAGTGCCTGCACCAAGCCATACCGCCTAGTGCCTGCACCAAGCCATACCACCTACTGCCTGCACCAAGCCATACCGCCTAGTGCCTACACCAAGCCATACCGCTTGCTGCCTGCACCAAGCCATACCGCCTACTGCCTGCACCAAGCCATACCGCCTGGTGCCTGCACCAAACCATACCACCTACTGCCTGCACCAAGCCATACCGCCTGGTGCCTGCACCAAACCATACCACCTAGTGCCTGCACCGAGCCATACCGCCTAGTGTCTGCACCAAGCCATACCACCTAGTGCCTGCACCGAGCCATACCACCTACTGCCTGCACCAAGCCATACCGCCTAGTGTCTGCACCAAGCCATACCACCTAGTGCCTGCACCGAGCCATACCGCCTAGTGCCTGCACCAAGCCATACCGCCTAGTGCCTGCACCAAGCCATACCACCTAGTGCCTGCACCGAGCCATACCGCCTAGTGCCTGCACCAAGCCATACCGCCTAGTGCCTGCACCAAGCCATACCACCTAGTGCCTGCACCAAGCCATACCGCCTAGTGCCCTGCACCAAGCCATACCACCTAGTGCCTGCACCGAGCCATACCGCCTAGTGCCTGCACCAAGCCATACCACCTAGTGCCTGCACCAAGCCATACCGCCTACTGCCTGCACCAAGCCATACCGCTTAGTGCCTGCACCAAGCCATACCACCTAGTGCCTGCACCAAGCCATACCGCCTACTGCCTGCACCAAGCCATACCGCCTAGTGCCTGCACCAAGCCATACCGCCTAGTGCCTGCACCAAGCCAAAGCGCCTAGTGTCTGCACCAAGCCATACCGCTTAGTGCCTGCACCGAGCCATACCACCTAGTGTCTGCACCGAGCCATACCACCTAGTGCCTGCACCAAGCCATACCGCCTACTGCCTGCACCAAGCCATACCGCTTAGTGCCTGCACCAAGCCATACCACCTAGTGCCTGCACCAAGCCATACCACCTAGTGCCTGCACCAAGCCATACCGCCTAGTGCCTGCACCAAGCCATACCGCCTAGTGCCTGCACCAAGCCATACCACCTACTGCCTGCACCAAGCCATACCGCCTAGTGCCTACACCAAGCCATACCGCTTGCTGCCTGCACCAAGCCATACCGCCTACTGCCTGCACCAAGCCATACCGCCTAGTGCCTGCACCAAGCCATACCGCCTGGTGCCTGCACCAAACCATACCACCTACTGCCTGCACCAAGCCATACCGCCTAGTGCCTGCACCAAGCCATACCGCCTAGTGCCTGCACCAAGCTATACCACCTACTGCCTGCACCAAGCCATACCGCCTAGTGCCTGCACCAAGCCATACCACCTACTCCCTGCACCTAACCAAACCACCTCCGCATGTACTGTTTGAGTCTGGATTCCCTATATAGATATTTATTATAGATATTTAGATCAACTGTGAAGTCGAGATTCATTGTGATGTAGAGATTCACTGTGACGACGAGATTCACTGTGACGTCGAGATTCACTGTGATGTCGAGAATCACTGTGATGTCGAGATTCACTGTGAAGTCGAGATTCCCTGTGATGTCGAGATTCACTGTGACGTCGAGATTCACTGTGACGTCGAGATTCACTGTGATGTTGAGATTCACTGTAATTCACGACACGACGTTCGCCGTCACAGATAGAGAATCCAGACATTGCTAAAGCCATGGTTTATTTACACCTGCACCTTCAGCTGCCGTGCTGGCTATGGCCACAGGGGACTTGGGGCTGACCGGGCATCCGGGCCTTGAAACTTAAAACATACACTTTGAAAGTCGGGTTCTCCAAAACACCGCCCTCTGTCGCAGATTTTCAGAGAGCACCCCCCTCCCCACCCGTTGCAAATTCGTAAATCCACCCCTCGGCATGATCAAATACTGACAGAATGAGAGAGTCTTATCTGAGGATGGTACCCTTTTACCCCATGGTGGTAACACAATTTGGTGAAAACCACTATGTACCCCTTCACCGTCAGATCATCGCCGTTCTTCGGGGGCCGGCCCGATAGCTCAGTTGGTTAGAGCGCTCGCCTTCAGCGCTCTGGCCACCTGAGAGCCTAAAGGCACGTGGGTCGATGGTTCGAGCCCTGCTGTGGCCATGTCTGTCTGCTTGCAGGATAAAGATCCCATGTCCTTCTTCACAAAGATTAGGGGGTTACCCCAGGGGACATGGCTCCACTCTCCTTTCCTTCTTCCATTGACGCGATATGAAGTGGTTAAAGCGTCCTGAATATACAACCAGCCGACCATCGCCGTTACATTCCTCATCATTACAAACTCTTCAAATATGCCATAAACTGCCACGCAAACGACACGTATTCCATGTCAGCCACGATAGCCATTCATTGCCATGATGTCGTAAGAAATGATTAATTTCATTGAAATGTTCGATACCTGATGCGACACTTACCTACTGATGGGTAGATGACGGCAGCACTTCCCTAATGATTCGGTAATGGACAGGGTGTAGATATGGTCAGTTATAGCTTATGTCGCTATGTCTGTATATATAGTACATGCATCTATCCCTTTCGTCTGACGAATCTTTAGGTTCCGGAGACCGCTGTGGGTTGATGGCGTGAAGTGGATCCGGAGACCGCTGTGGGCTGATGGCGTGAGGTGGATCCGGAGACCGCTGTGGGCTGATGGCGTGAGGTGGATCCGGAGACCGCTGTGGGCTGATGGCGTGAGGTGGATCCGGAGACCGCTGTGGGCTGATGGCGTGAGGTGGATCCGGAGACCGCTGTGGGCTGATGGCGTGAGGTGGATCCGGAGACCGCTGTGGGCTGATGGCGTGAGGTGGATCCGGAGACCGCTGTGGGCTGATGGCGTGAGGTGGATCCGGAGACCGCTGTGGGCTGATGGCGTGAGGTGGATCCGGAGACCGCTGTGGGCTGATGGCGTGAGGTGGATCCGGAGACCGCGGTGGGCTGATGGCGTGAGGTGGATCCGGAGACCGCTGTAGGCTGATAGCGTGAGGTGGATCCGGAGACCGCTGTGGGCTGATGGCGTGAGGTGGATCCGGAGACCGCTGTGGGCTGATGGCGTGAGGTGGATCCGGAGACCGCTGTGGGCTGATGGCGTGAGGTGGATCCGGAGACCGCTGTGGGCTGATGGCGTGAGGTGGATCCGGAGACCGCTGTGGGCTGATGGCGTGAGGTGGATCCGGAGACCGCTGTGGGTTGGTGGCGTGAGGTGGATCCGGAGACCGCTGTGGGCTAATAGCGTGAGGTGGATCCGGAGACCGCTGTGGGCTGATGGCGTGAGGTGGATCCGGAGACCGCTGTGGGCTGATGGCGTGAGGTGGATCCGGAGACCGCTGTGGGCTGATGGCGTGAGGTGGATCCGGAGACCGCTGTGGGCTGATGGCGTGAGGTGGATCCGGAGACCGCTGTGGGCTGATGGCGTGAGGTGGATCCGGAGACCGCTGTGGGCTGATGGCGTGAGGTGGATCCGGAGACCGCTGTGGGCTGATGGCGTGAGGTGGATCCGGAGACCGCTGTGGGCTAATAGCGTGAGGTGGATCTGGAGACCGCTGTGGGCTGATGGCGTGAGGTGGATCCGGAGACCGCTGTGGGCTGATGGCGTGAGGTGGATCCGGAGACCGCTGTTTGCTGATGGCGTGAGGTGGATCCGGAGACCGCTGTGGGCTGATGGCGTGAGGTGGATCCGGAGACCGCTGTGGGCTGATGGCGTGAGGTGGATCCGGAGACCGCTGTGGGCTGATGGCGTGAGGTGGATCCGGAGACCGCTGTGGACTGATGGCGTGAGGTGGATCCGGAGACCGCTGTGGGCTGATGGCGTGAGGTGGATCCGGAGACCGCTGTGGGCTGATGGCGTGAGGTGGATCCGGAGACCGCTGTGGGCTGATGGCGTGAGGTGGATCCGGAGACCGCTGTGGGCTGATGGCGTGAGGTGGATCCGGAGACCGCTGTGGGCTGATGGCGTGAGGTGGATCCGGAGACCGCTGTGGGCTGATGGCGTGAGGTGGATCCGGAGACCGCTGTGGGCTGATGGCGTGAGGTGAACCTCTCACAATAGGTTGTCGCCCTACGCGTCTACGGCGAAGAGCCTCGTGCCCGGAGCCCCACAGTGAGGCTGGAGCCACGACCACGCAATCAACGCCTGCAAGGACCGCGCCCGCCAAAAATAAGCCTCACCTATTGGAATTATTATTACGTCGAGACGACGGCCGTCACGACGTATAGACCTCTCCTCTGGGGAGGGGGGAGGGCGGGGGGGGGGAGGGGGGGGGTTGGGAGGAATTACCGGGTCTGGGTGGCGGAAGGAACGCAAGGCGGCGTGAGAGGTGGGGGGAAGGCGGGGTGGGAGGAGGCGGGGAGTGGGGGGAGGGGGGGGGTTGATAAATTGATCGCATTGTCAGGGCGTGACCGTGTTGTTGCTGCCTAGATCTATATCCACCGGCTCACGTAGACCCTAACCAGGGTATTCATATGGCCGTATTCGTATTGGAATACATGCGAATACACGCTTGCTGTATATGTATTCGAATAATGTAGATTTTCATCGGAAGACTTCGTGTTCGTTTTCTGGGAGGTTGTCGATGAATCCGAATTAAAATCGTTTTATTTTATCCAGCATTTGTAATAGAATAAACAAACAAACAAGATACACTGTTGTCATGTATTCTAATGAATGTATTCTATTCACACGCGGATGCTATTAGATTATTAGATACTATTAGTCTGTGTGTAGGGCGGGTAGCCTTATTCGGTGCCTTTTCCTTCCCGACCAGGAGCGTAGAACGGGAGAAATCTAACCCGACTAAAGACCTTGATGGGTGCTTCACTGGATGTCTCGGTAAACAGGAAACGGGGCTGCCCAATCATTTGGACATGTTTGTCGTCGCTGGGGCGCTTTCAAGCAACGCCGAGTGTGACTCGATCAAAGGCACAGGCACATGTAACTAATACGGTTACAAACCGCTGCGAGGGTTCCTGGTCAATGCCAAACAACGATGTCGTTGCTGGGGGAGGTCATGTACAGACAGGGCGACCGCCAGGGTACAGACCTACAGCCGTGGACTGTCTGTCTGTTTGGCTGTCTGTCTGTCTGGCTGGCTGGCTGGCTGGCTTTCACCGAAGCCATGCAGACCATAAAAAGGCCAATTTGGCCAGTTTGTTCATTCTATGGTGCCCTTGCCTGCTCTGGGATCCGCCGTCATCAACGGGTAATACGATTGGTTACGAAAGTGAGAAGGTGAGAGGGCCGGGCCATAAGCAAGCCGGTACACTAAGAGAAGGTGAGAGGGCCGGGCCGGGCCGTAAGCCCGTATACAGTTAGAAGGTGAGGCCATAAGCCGGTACACTAAGAGAAGGTGAGAGGGCCGGGCCGGGCTATAAGTCGGCACAAGGTGAGAAGGTGAGAGGGCCGGGCCATAAGCCGGTTGAAGGTGAGAAGGTGAGAGGGCCGGGCCATAAGCCGGTACACTAAGAGAAGGTGAGAGGACCGGGCCGGGCCGTAAGCCGGTAAACGGTGAGAAGGTGAGGCCATAAGCCGGTACACTAAGAGAAGGTGAGAGGGCCGGGCCGGGCCGTAAGCCCGCACACGGTGAGAAGGTGAGGCCATAAGCCGGTACACTAAGAGAAGGTGAGGCCATAAGCCGGTAATCAGTGAGAAGGTGAGAGGGTCGGGCCATAAGCCGGTTGAAGGTGAGAAGGTGAGAGGGCCGGGCCATAAGCCGGTTGAAGGTGAGAAGGTGAGAGGGCCGGGCCATAAGCCGGTAAACGGTAAGAAGTTGAGAGGGCCGGGCCATAAGCCGGTACACTAAGAGAAGGTGAGAGAAGGCTGCCCAATCATTTGGACATGTTTGTCGTCGCTGGGGCGCTTTCAAGCAAAGTCGAGTGTGACTCGATCAAAGGCACAGGCACATGTAACTAATACGGTTACAAACCGCGGCGAAGGTTCCTAGTCAATGCCAAACAACGATGTCGTTGCCGGGTGAGGTCATGTACAGACAGAGCGACCGCCAGGGTACAGACCTACAGCCGTGGACTGTCTGTCTGTTTGGCTGTCTGTCTGTCTGGCTGGCTGGCTGGCTGGCTTTCACCGAAGCCATGCCGACCATAAAAAGGCCAATTTGGCCAGTTTGTTCATTCTATGGTGCCCTTGCCTGCTCTGGGATCCGCCGTCATCAACGGGTAATACGATTGGTTACGAAAGTGAGAAGGTGAGAGGGCCGGGCCATTAGCCGGTACACTAAGAGAAGGTGAGAGGGCCGGGCCGGGCCGTAAGCCCGTATACAGTTAGAAGGTGAGGCCATAAGCCGGTACACTAAGAGAAGGTGAGAGGGCCGGGCCGGGCTATAAGTCGGCACAAGGTGAGAAGGTGAGAGGGCCGGGCCATAAGCCGGTTGAAGGTGAGAAGGTGAGAGGGCCGGGCCATAAGCCGGTACACTAAGAGAAGGTGAGAGGACCGGGCCGGGCCGTAAGCCGGTAAACGGTGAGAAGGTGAGGCCATAAGCCGGTACACTAAGAGAAGGTGAGAGGGCCGGGCCGGGCCGTAAGCCAGCACACGGTGAGAAGGTGAGGCCATAAGCCGGTACACTAAGAGAAGGTGAGGCCATAAGCCGGTAATCAGTGAGAAGGTGAGAGGGTCGGGCCATAAGCCGGTTGAAGGTGAGAAGGTGAGAGGGCCGGGCCATAAGCCGGTTGAAGGTGAGAAGGTGAGAGGGCCGGGCCATAAGCCGGTAAACGGTAAGAAGTTGAGAGGGCCGGGCCATAAGCCGGTACACTAAGAGAAGGTGAGAGAAGGCTGCCCAATCATTTGGACATGTTTGTCGTCGCTGGGGCGCTTTCAAGCAAAGTCGAGTGTGACTCGATCAAAGGCACAGGCACATGTAACTAATACGGTTACAAACCGCGGCGAAGGTTCCTAGTCAATGCCAAACAACGATGTCGTTGCTGGGTGAGGTCATGTACAGACAGAGCGACCGCCAGGGTACAGACCTACAGCCGTGGACTGTCTGTCTGTTTGGCTGTCTGTCTGGCTGGCTGGCTGGCTTTCACCGAAGCCATGCCGACCATAAAAAGGCCAATTTGGCCAGTTTGTTTATTCTATGGTGCCCTTGCCTGCTCTGGGATCCGCCGTCATCAACGGGTAATACGATTGGTTACGAAGTTGAGCAGGTGGGAGGGCCGGGCCATAAGCCGGTACACTCAGAGAAGGTGAGAGGGCCGGGCCGGGCCGTAAGCCGGTACACGGTGAGAAGGTGAGGCTATACGCCGGTACACTAAGAGAAGGTGAGAGGGCCGGGCCATAAGCCGGTACACGGTGAGAAGGTAAGAGGGCCGGGCCGGGCCATAAGCCGGCACACGGTGAGAAGGTGATAGGGCCGGGCCATAAGCCGGTACACTACGAGAAGGTGAGAGGGCCGGGCCGGGCCGGGCCGTGAGCCGGTACACGGTGAGAAGGTGAGAGGGCCGGGCCGGGCCGGGCCATAAGCTGGTACACGATGAGAAGGTGAGGACATAAGCCGGTACACTAAGAGAAGGTGAGAGGGCCGGGCCGGGCCGTAAGCCGGTACACGGTGAGAAGGTGAGGCCATAAGCCGGTACACTAAGAGAAGGTGAGAGGGCTGGGCCATAAGCCGGTACACTGAGAGAAGGTGAGGCCATAAAGCCGGTACATTAAGAGAAGGTGAGAGGGCCGGGCCGGGCCGTAAGCCGGTACACGGTGAGAAGGTGAGGCCATAAGCCGGTACACTAAGAGAAGGTGAGAGGGCCGGGCCGGGCCGTAAGCCGGTACACGGTGAGAAGGTGAGGCCATAAGCCGGTACACTAAGAGAAGGTGAGAGGGCTGGGCCATAAGCCGGTACACTGAGAGAAGGTGAGGCCATAAAGCCGGTACACTAAGAGAAGGTGAGAGGGCCGGGCCGGGCCGTAAGCCGGTACACGGTGAGAAGGTGAGGCCATAAGCCGGTACACTAAGAGAAGGTGAGAGGGCCGGGCCGGGCCGTAAGCCGGTACACGGTGAGAAGGTGAGGCCATGAGCCGGTACAGTATGAGAAGGTGAGATGGCCGGGCCATAAGCCGGCACACGGTGAGAAGGTGATAGGGCCGGGCCGTAAGCCGGTACACGGTGAGAAGGTGAGGCTATAAGCCGGTAGACTAAGAGAAGGTGAGAGGGCCGGGCCGGGCCGTAAGCCGGTACACGGTGAGAAGGTGAGGCCATAAGCCGGTACACTAAGAGAAGGTGAGATGGCCGGGCCGGGCCGAAAGCCGGTACACGGTGAGAAGGTGAGGCCATAAGCCGGTACACTAAGAGAAGGTGAGAGGGCCGGGTCGGGCCGTAAGCCGGTACACGGTGAGAAGGTGAGGCCATAAGCCGGTACACTAAGAGAAGGTGAGAGGGCCGGGCCGGGCCGTAAGCCGGTACACGGTGAGAAGGTTAGAGGGCCGGGCCGGGCCATAAGCCGGTACACGGTGAGAAGGTGAAGCCATAAGCCGGTACACTAAGAGAAGGTGAGAGGGCCGGGCCATAAGCCAGCACACGGTGAGAAGGTGAGGCCATAAGCCGGTACACTAAGAGAAGGTGAGAGGACCGGGCCGGGCCGTAAGCCGGTACACGGTGAGAAGGTGAGGCCATCAGCCGGTACAGTATGAGAAGGTGAGATGGCCGGGCCATAAGCCGGCACACGGTGAGAAGGTGATAGGGCCGGGCCGTAAGCCGGTACACGGTGAGAAGGTGAGGCTATAAGCCGGTAGACTAAGAGAAGGTGAGAGGGCCGGGCCGGGCCGTAGACCGGTACACGGTGAGAAGGTGAGGCCATAAGCCGGTACACTAAGAGAAGGTGAGAGGACCGGGCCGGGCCGTAAGCCGGTACACGGTGAGAAGGTGAGAGGGCCGGGCCATAAGCCAGCACACGGTGAGAAGGTGAGAGGGCCGGGTCATAAGCCGGTACACGGTGAGAAGGTAAGAGGGCCGGGCCATAAGCCAGCACACGGTGAGAAGGTGAGAGGGCCGGGTCATAAGCCGGTACATGGTGAGAAGGTGAGAGGGCCGGGCCATAAGCCGGTACACTAAGAGAAGGTGAGAGGGCCGGGCCATAAGCCGGTACACGGTGAGAAGGTGAGACGGCCGGGCCATAAGTTGGCACACAGTGAGAAGGTGAGAGGGCCGGGCCATAAGCCGGTACATGGTGAGGTGTGAGGGCCGGGCTATAAGCCGGTACATGGTGAGGTGAGTGGGCCGGGCCATAAGCCGGTACATGTTGAGGTGTGAGGGCCGGGCCATAAGCCGGTACACTAAGAGAAGGTGAGAGGGCCGGGCCATAAGCCAGCACACGGTGAGAAGGTGAGAGGGCCGGGTCATAAGCCGGTACACGGTGAAAAGGTGAGGCCATAAGCCGGTACACTAAGAGAAGGTGAGAGAGCCGGGCCATAAGCCGGTACATTGTGAGGTGAGTGGGCCGGGCCATAAGCCGGTACATGTTGAGGCGTGAGGGCCGGGCCATAAGCCGGTACACGGTGAGAAGGTGAGGCCGTAAGCCGGTACACGGTGAGAAGGATGAGAGGGCCGGGCCATAAGCCGGCACAAGGTGAGAAGGTGAGAGGGCCGGGCCATTAGCCGGTAAACGGTAATAAGGTGAGAGGGCCGGGCCATAAGCCGGCACACGGTGAAAAGGTGTGAGGGCCGGGCCATAAGCCGGTACATGGTGAGGTGAGAGGGCCGGGCCATAAGCCGGTACATGGTGAGGTGTGAGGGCCGGGCCATAAGCCGGCACAAGGTGAGAAGGTGAGAGGGCCGGGCCATAAGCCAGCACACGGTGAGAAGGTGAGAGAGCCGGGCCATAAGCCGGTTGAAGGTGAGAAGGTGAGAGGGCCGGGCCATAAGCCGGTACACAGTGAGAAGGTGAGAGGGTCGGGCCATAAGCCGGTACACAGTGAGAAGGTGAGAGGGCCGGGCCATAAGCCGGTTGAAGGTGAGAAGGTGAGAGGGCCGGGCCATAAGCCGGTACATGGTAAGAAGGTGAGAGGGCCGGGCCATAAGCCGGCACACGATGAGAAGGTGAGGCCATAAGCCGGTACACGGTGAGAAGGTGAGAGGGCCGGGCCATAAGCCGGTTGAAGGTGAGAAGGTGAGAGGGCCGGGCCATAAGCCGGTTGAAGGTGAGAAGGTGAGAGGGCCGGGCCATAAGCCGGTACACAGTGAGAAGGTGAGAGGGTCGGGCCACCAGCCGGTACACGGTGAGAAGGTGAGAGGGCCGGGCCATAAGCCGGTTGAAGGTGAGAAGGTGAGAGGGCCGGGCCATAAGCCGGTTGAAGGTGAGAAGGTGAGAGGGCCGGGCCATAAGCCGGTACACGGTGAAAAGGTGAGAGGGTCGGGCCATAAGCCGGTTGAAGGTGAGAAGGTGAGAGGGCCGGGCCATAAGCCGGCACACGGTGAAAATCACAAGGGTGAGAGGGTCGGGCCAAAGGCCGGCACAAGGTGAAAAGGTGGGAGGGCCGGGCCATAAGCCGGCACACGGTGAGAAGGTGAGAGGGCCGGGCCATAAGCCGGCACAAGGTGAGAAGGTGAGAGGGCCGGGCCATAAGCCGGTACACGGTGAGAAGGTGAGAGGGCCGGGCCATAAGCCGGTACACGGTGAGAAGGTGAGAGGGCCGGGCCATAAGCCGGTACACAGTGAGAAGGTGAGAGGGTCGGGCCATCAGCCGGTACACGGTGAGAAGGTGAGAGGGCCGGGCCATAATCCGGTTGAAGGTGAGAAGGTGAGAGGGCCGGGCCATAAGCCGGTACACGGTGAGAAGGTGAGAGGGCCGGGCCATAAGCCGGTAAACGGTAAGAAGGTGAGAGGGCCGGGCCATAAGCCGGACACGGTGAGAAGGTGAGTGGTCGGGCCATAAGCCGGCACACGGTGAAAAGGTGAGAGGGCCGGGCCATAAGCCGGCACAAGGTGAGAAGGTGAGAGGGCCGGGCCATAAGCCGGTAAACGGTAAGAAGGTGAGAGGGCCGGGCCATAAGCCGGACACGGTGAGAAGGTGAGTGGTCGGGCCATAAGCCGGCACACGGTGAAAAGCACAAGGGTGAGAAGGTCGGGCCAAAGGCCGGCACAAGGTGAAAAGGTGAGAGGGCCGGGCCATAAGCCGGCACACGGTGAAAAGCGCAAGGGTGAGAGGGTCGGGCCAAAGGCCGGCACAAGGTGAAAAGGTGAGAGGGCCGGGCCATAAGCCGGCACAAGGTGAGAAGGTGAGAGGGCCGGGCCATAAGCCGGTAAACGGTAAGAAGGTGAGAGGGCCGGGCCATAAGCCGGACACGGTGAGAAGGTGAGTGGTCGGGCCATAAGCCGGCACACGGTGAAAAGCACAAGGGTGAGAAGGTCGGGCCAAAGGCCGGCACAAGGTGAAAAGGTGAGAGGGCCGGGCCATAAGCCGGCACACGGTGAAAAGCACAAGGGTGAGAGGGTCGGGCCAACGGCCGGCACAAGATGAAAAGGTGAGAGGGCCGGGCCATAAGCCGGCACAAGGTGAGAAGGTGAGAGGGCCGGGCCATAAGCCGGTACACGGTGAGAAGGTGAAAGGGCCGGGCCATAAGCCGGCACAAGGTGTGAAGGTGAGAGGGCCGGGCCATAAGCCGGTACACGGTGAGAAGGTGAGAGGGCCGGGCCATAAGCCGGTACTCAGTGAGAAGTTGAGAGGGTCGGGCCATCAGCCGGTACACTGTGAGTAGGTGAGAGGGCCGGGCCATACGCCGGTACACTGTGAGTAGGTGAGAGGGCCGGGCCATAAGCCGGTACACAGTGAGAAGATGAGAGGGCGGGGCCATAAGCCGGTACACGGTGAGAAGGTGAGAGGGTGGGCCATAAGCCGGTACATGGTGAGAAGGTGAGAGGGCCGGGCCATAAGCCGGTACACGGTGAGAAGGTGAGAGGGCGGGCCATAAGCCGGTACACTGTGAGTAGGTGAGAGGGCGGGCCATAAGCCGGTACACAGTGAGAAGGTGAGACAGCCGGGCCATAAGCCGGTACACGGTGAGAAGGTGAGAGGGCGGGCTATAAGCCGGTACACAGTGAGAAGTTGAGAGTGTCGGGCCATAAGTCGGTACACGGTGAGAAGGTGAGAGGGCGGGCCATAAGCCGGTACACGGTGAGAAGGTGAGAGAGCCGGGCCATAAGCCGGTACACGGTGAGAAGGTGAGAGGCCGGGCCATAAGCCGGTACACAGTGAGAAGGTGAGAGGGCGGGCCATAAGCCGGTACACGGTGAGAAGGTGAGAGGACGGGCCATAAGCCGGTACACAGTGAGAAGGTGAGAGGGTCGGGCCATAAGCCGGTACACGGTGAGAAGGTGAGAGGGCGGGCCATAAGCCGGTACACGGTGAGAAGGTGAGAGAGCCGGGCCATAAGCCGGTACACGGTGAGAAGGTGAGAGGGCGGGCCATAAGCCGGTACACAGTGAGAAGGTGCGAGGGTCGGGCCATAAGCCGGTACACGGTAAGAAGGTGAGAGGGCGGGCCATAAGCCGGTACACGGTGAGAAGGTGAGAGGGCGGGCCATAAGCCGGTACACTGTGAGAAGGTGAGAGAGAAAGTCACTAGTTCTGTCAACACAAGATATCTATTTATAACATTAGAACTAAAATGTAGACATGCCTACTGACGCCTAAGGACAGAGTTGCAGTTTCGCGCTTGCTATGCCATCCCGCCTCCACCACCGCCTCACAGAGGCCCTGCGAGACACCAACAACACGAAGTTCCGTTGCATGATTGTTCCACCCCGATGGCTAGGTGGCTGTAGACATACGATGATTGCTTAGACATCATGGGCGTGTCCCTTCAAATTATGTGCCCCATGGCCTCTCTCCGGCCTTGTATATTACAATGCATCAAGCTTCGTCGCAGGCTTTTTTACACAAACTTTTTTTTTCATTTTTGCGGGAAAACAATATTTTGTTCCCCTCCTTTCAAATTTTCCTGCACACGCCCCTGGACACCGTGACATCAGCGCCAGGCAACGGCTTCCTGTACCCTCCCCCGCTACCCAGCCACACCTCCCTCCCTCCCTTCCGTCTCTCTCCCCTTGCTGGACATCTACAATAACACCAATAACATAATAACACCTTGTGGATTTGCCGCAAACCGCCACTTGTGAGCGTGGCAAAACGTGCATGCCTTGTCACGACAAGAGCTGCGGCAAGGGCCGCCAATAATGAGACTTGACTACACTTACCTCGCGGCCCCATGGCTCTCTCGTTATCCGCTTTGTACGGCCAAGGAATCGGCTTGTGTCATTCCCGCTTCATATCTGCCATGGCCCCCGCCCGTGGCGGCAGACGGAGAAGACCCACGGCGGCCATATTGAATGGTGAGTGGACGGACCGGTTTGCTGGCTGGCTGGCTAGCTCGCTGGCTGCCTGGCAGAGATGGGAGAATGACGCGCTCCAGTGCTCGAATTGTTGGTGCACTGGCTCGTCTGGCAGTCTTGCGCGGGAGGCAAGATCTCCACGGCTGTCTCGTATCGGGTCCCGCTGTCCCGCTGTCCCCGCCGTCGGGTTGTGGCCTCCGTCCCTCACTGCTTGCAGGCAATGGCAAGGCAGGCAGGCAGGCAGGCAGGCAGGCCCGCACTGGCTGGTCGGTGTTTTCCCTCTGCCCCCGCCCTCCCCACCCCACCTCCTCCCTCTCTTCGGTTCACACTCCCTCTCTCCCCTCTCCCCCCGTCCCTCTCTTCCCTCCTGTCTATGTGGCAGGACCGGCCATCTCGATCTGCGTATAGAAGGCGAAAGGAGAGGCGAAGGGATTGTCCCACCGTCAAGCGATGCACACAGCGAACTGGGAATTGGAGGGCACACCAGCGGGTTAACACATCTGCCGGGAGACAAAAAGACGTCATGTTATGCAGTCTCAGTCTGTCTCAGTCTCAGTCTCAGTCTCAGTCTGTCTCAGTCTGTCTCAATCTCAGTCTCAGCCCCAGCCTCAGCTTCAGCCTCAGCCTCCGTCTCCGTCTCCGTCTCCGTCTCAGCCCCAGCCTCAGCGTCAGCCTCAGCTTTAGTCTCAGTCTCCGGGTCAGTCTCAATTTCAGTCTCAATGTCAGTCTTTCTCAGTCTCAGTCTGTCTCAGGCTCAGTCTCAATGTCAGTCTTTCTCAGTCTCAGTCTGTCCAGGTTCAGTCTCAGTCTCAGTCGCAGCCCCATCCTTAGCCTCAGCCTCAGCCTCAGCGTCAGCCTCAGCTTTAGTCTCAGTCTCCGGCTCGGTCTCAATTTCAGTCTCAATGTCAGTCTTTCTCAGTATCAGTCTGTCTCAGTCTCAGTCTGTCTCAGTTTCAGTCTGTCTCAGTCTGTCTCAGGTCTCAGTATCAGACTGTCCAGGCTCAGTCTCAGCCTCAGCCTCAGCCTCAGCCTCAACCTCAGCCTCAGTCGTCCATTGTTTCCTCGCGTATAAACGCCTCATGCATCAGACTGATGTCTGGTGGAACACAAACGACGCCAAGAACGCCCTTTTTTTTACACAAATCCAACCTCGAAAACAAAGACGACAGCCTGAAAGCCGCGCTGAATGAGGATCCCGGTTGTTTTGACCAGAGACGTATCGTATGGCAGACCGCACAATGGGGGAAGCATTAGTGGCATCTCCACCATGAAACGCGAATTTCTGGTTTTTGCCAGCAAACATTGTCGTGAATAGGTCGTCAATAGGTAGCTTGCGAAATATAAACCGCTAGCCTCATTAGCGGCAAGCAGTGGGAGAATGAAAAACCGGGGCCTGAACATTTCATCATGATTATTACATTCCGCATTTTTGTTCTTCTTTGGACATAAAGCGAATGTCATTGTGTGAACAGATAATGTTATTTGGCTTCACTTCTGCGTCTTCGATCATCTGTGGCCCGAACGCCATGTCCTTCATCCTCGGCAGATAAGGAGATCTCCCCTGTAAAGGTTATATCATTGGTACCATTGCATTGATTTGTCATGTTTCCGGCACATATAACCTTGATGTACCCTGGTACATATGACTTTGTTTTTGCTGTCTCTGGTGCATATGAGCTTGATTTTCCATGGCTCTGGCACCTATGACCGTGAGTTGCTTTGTCTCTGGTGCATATGACCTTGATCTGTTATGTCTCTTACCGACGACATTGCTTTCATATACATTCTGCTCTAGCTGCCAGTACTTGTGACGTCCTTGATATATATGATGACATTGCTTTGATACACACCATACATTCTGCTCTTAGACTACCCACTGCCTCAACTTTCATTACATCGCATGTGTCTGGTAATTAAGGTAGTACGCGGGATCACCGTGGCGCCACCTAGCGAATGCAACTTATATGTGGCCGTCTTTCGACTTTTCGAGCATGTTGTCGCTACGAAATCTAAATATTAATACAATGTACATAACAGGAAATAATATAAACTGAAAATATATCAATACTTTTGGCCAATTGTTTTCACGTTTTTTTATGCGGTAAATTCCGTAAGTAACAATGCTGAGTTTCCATAGGTGGTTCAGGTGGGACGGTTCAAGCTCACATTGCAAAAAAACTAGCCTGAAAACATATCCATATTATTGTATCATTCTCCTAAGTACATAACAAAGTACTCCATGTGCAAAAATCAGGCGTTTTGTTTTTACAATAAAAAGTAAGTGAAAATATCTCCCATAGGCCGCCATGTTAAATTGTAATAGGGGGGTGGGGTGCTTTTTTTTATTACTGCGTTGTAATACTAATAAGCTTATATAAAGATGTATCTGGAAAAAAATTCACCTCATTCATCTTTTACCGTAAGTTTTGAAATGTAGCATACTACCTTAAGCGCTAAATACATGTATCTGAGTGATTTCCTGGGATATGGTTTCAATGTTTAGGATCTATATTCACCGTTCTTCGTCATTCGAACGAGACACAGAAAGAAAGAGAGAGAGGGAGAAAGAGGGAGATGTAGAAAGAGAGAGAGAGAGAGGTAGAAAGAGAAAGAAATGGGGTAATAATAATAATAATAATAATAATAATAATTGTCCATAAAGGTCCCAAGCTATGCATCGCAAGTACACAAACATATATTATATAGACAACAGCTGAAGCCGAAGCATATATGCTAATGTAAAATAGAACTTCACAACTGGATCTATATAGATGCCAATAGAAAGTAACGTGAAAGGGCCACAGTCAGTGGCGGATCTAGGGTGGGGGGGGGGGGTTAGGGGGGTTGCAACCCCCCCCCCTTGGGAGCCAGAACATACAACATCCATGTTAACATACATGTTAAAGTCCCGAGTCTTTAAAGAGCGACCCCCCCTCCCTTGGGAAGCTGAACATACACTGTTAAAGTCGGCTAGTCCCGCCCCCCCCCGGTCGCAAGTTTTTCCGAGCGCATACGCCTCGGTCGGAAGTTTCAAGAGAGCAACCCCCCCCCCCCTTGGCAAATTCCTAGATCCGCCCGTGACAGTGGTAGGCTGTTTACCTCAAGGAATATTGGATATAAATGTAAAGTTTCGACTAGTTTACTACTTGGGCGACATAACTGTTGTAGAAAGAGACAGAGAGAGAGGGAGGTAGAGAGAAATAGAGAGAGGGAGTGAGAGAGAGATGTAGAAAGAACGAGAGAGACGTAGACAAGAGGTGAAGGGAGGGTGTGAGGTGTGGCTATAGTTTGCATTGAATAAGAGTAGAAACATTATTATTTGGCTGTCTACGTATGCTCCTATGGCATATTACACATATATAGGTTCACATCAAGACACTGAGCGTTGTCGCGGCACACTATAAGATTAAAAATGTGTCGCCGTATTGGTCACAGGTGGCCAGATGCCAAACAGCTACTGACAGACGCTGACATATGCTTCTTAGTTCGCCATTGTTTTCCGTTTACATAGACGAGTTTGTAAATATTGTTTTCGTCAGTCTTGTTCTGCCGTGAGACCACTAACAATTTGACCAATTTGATTTAACAGGTGCAACGAGATGTGGGACAGGTTTCCTGCCAAAAGCGCGGTGGAACTGGTTCTCAAAATGATAGGGGGCTAAATTCTTGTACCGTGCAGAATTATGTGGTCGCGCTTTTCGCAAAACATGTGAGAAGGTACAGCTAATACGAAGCGAATACCGGGACAAAAGAACTTGTTTTGCAGGGAATGTGACCGCCACCCGTTGATATGCCACACTATAACATGCAATATTGAGATACCGGTTTAAGCTGCTACATTCTCGAGGTATATAACAGTTTAAGCGACTTCGCCGGGCCACCATAATGAGATATGTCTTTCGAATAACATGGATGCAACAAGGAATAATTTTCCGGATTGGATGTAATAATTTAAGTTATGAGATAATTTAACTATCGAAGATAAACTGTGGCAGGAATGATACTGAACGTGTAACGCCAGCAAGATTGCCATTTATTGTTCATTTAAGTCTACACTATAGATAGTATTTAGATTGATACACCGTAACACCGTGTCCTGTGTAGGGTGTAGATATATAGTGTAACTCGCATCTAACTAACAACGGGATGATTTATGCTTGCATCGTCCAGGTTTTATTAAGATCCGCGGGTGCCGCTTGAGGCCTGAAAGAGCGGACATTTATAATAAATGAAAAACCGTATTGTAAAATCCGATGGCAAATGGCCAAAAAAATGTTATGCGACTATTTGCGAAGAAAGAGAGTTGTTTTGGAAACTTGACCTTCAGTCTCTTAAATCATATTTTAATATGTTTAACCTCCACCTTTAACCTTATGTGTTTAAGGCGTGGTATGCATATAGAAAAACAGAAGAAAACGTTAACGCTTCCCGGGTACCCTATCTGGAAATCTGGTTTTTATTACAAACTATAACCTTGTGGCTAAGAAATCTTTTTTTACACAAAGAGATGTCCTTTTTTATATTTTTTTATTTCACCATAACAAAGTCACACATCAAAAGAAACCATCACATCACATAAAAGGGTGCCACTTCAAAATAAAAGATGACATGTTTTCACTGTCGTTGATGCACTGTTCTATCTTAAAGTAATACAAAATACTGTTCTGGACCCCCTGAAGATTAAGGATTTCATTAAGCCATTTACATCTATACACATATCTCTTCGTAATTAAACAAATATGATTAATCAGTCGCTCATGCGATGAGTGTTCTAACCCTAATAAACAGGATTGACGCGTTGGAGTCAGAGATGTCAAGCATAGGTTATTTAACAAAGAGATGTCCTATATGTACAAGAACTGTTTGACGGAACCAGAAAACTACTAGGTTAGTCCGAATTCAGGGATCCGTATCATATTTATGTTAACTTCGCTGACTTTTATAGTTTGACACATTCGCGGCCTCAAGAGTGGCCTATTGATAACGAGCGATTTATTAGTACACGAACCCGTGCATTGCAGAAAATATAACTTAGTAATGTGTCTCAAAAGGAATAATGTTAATGAAGTGCAATGGGAAAGTGAGCTGGAATACACGTGGTCACATAATCAATGACACCGTCACTATGAATTGTCGCATGACGCCACGGCAAATGAAAAGATTTCAAGTTTTCAGTTTGAGATACTGCATAGGGTGATCGCGACTAATGTCTATTACACGAATGTTTGCACGTTTTGTGATACGATCCCAGAACCCATCATCTGGATAGAGTTTGCTAATTGGGTAGAACCGTATATTCATGTGAAGACAACTTTATTGCCTGTAAATAGTATCAATTTGGGGCCTTCCGATACACGGTGCAGTAGATTATTCAATCAGTTACTACTTATTGTAAAAAGACGCATATACAAATGTAAATGGAAAGGGAAGACACCAAACCTCCAAGTATGGCTCAGGGTTATGAAGTCAAACTTTCTCACTGAGCAATGCTTCGGGTACAGTGAGGGGGGAGTGGTCCAGTTTGTGTAATCAAAGTTTTATCAAAGTCACTGTATAAACAGTCATTTTTGGTACCAATAATATCATCATTTAAGTAATTTTATATGAATGGCTGATTTGATGACCTTTTTTAACTCTTATAGAAGTGATGGCACTTACTTGCGACGTCTATGCAGTACGATTAGTGTAGTGTGCCCCCATGCATCCTGGCAAGATTACATTTGATTGGATTTGATTGGGGTTTAACGGCACTTTTAGCCTGTACGGCTATATCGTGCCATACTGGCGAGATTACAAGACACGCACGCTAACCATTGCGCTATCGAAGCCAGCTGTATATTAGACCTTAGGTTTTGTTCTAAACGTTGTTCTAACGTTTCTTTCAGTTTAATATGCAAACGCTTATCTGAAAGCGAAAAAAGGCGTTATTATGACGTTGCAAAGTTGCCGGAAACCCTGTATCAACCATTACATTATATATTAAAATAGGTCTTACTTTGTTTGCTTTTCGATATTTGAATTGCGATCACTTTTTGGTTGCGACGCTAGTTCTTTTCCGAACATTAAACGTTAGTTTAACGTTCTAAAGTAGTTGGACACCTTATATCAACCTGAAATCCGAGTCTAGCGTTGCATAACGTTTACATGGTATCTGGGTATATCAGCTCCGATAACCAAGCAACACATCCCTTATGAGTTTGCAACAAACGTGAAGATGAATCGACTGAAAAAGGCCTTACGATTAAACCATTGGATTCGATTAAGAATTGTGTCAGGACTTATGTCGCTCACGAACAATTTCCCTGAAGCAATGAAGACAGACGCTGTGTCAGTCATGGGAGATTAAGTATTGAGAAGATTAAACCTTCGAAGTAGGCAACATATGAGTATTGAGAAGATTAAACCTTCGAAGTAGGCGACATGATGAGAATTGGGAAGATTAAACCGTCGAAGTAGGCGATGTGACGACTATTGAGAAGATTAAACCGTCAACGTAGGCGATATGGTGAGCATTGAGAAGATTAAACCGTCAAAGTAGGCGATATGGTGATCACTGAGAAAAATTAACCGTCAACGTAGGCGATATGGTGAGCATTGAGAAGATTAAACCGTTGAAGTAGGCGATATGGTGAGCATTGAGAAGATTAAACCATTGAAGTGGGCGATATGGTGAGCATTGAGAAGATTAAACCGTCAACGTAGGCGATATGGTGAGCATTGAGAAGATTAAACCGTCAAAGTAGGCGATATGGTGAGCATTGAGACGATTAAACCGTCAACCTAGGCGATATGGTGAGCATTGAGAAGATTAAACCTTTGAAGTAGGCGATATGGTGAGCATTGAGAAGATTAAACCATTGAAGTGGGCGATATGGTGAGCATTGAGAAGATTAAACCGTCAACGTAGGCGATATGGTGAGCATTGAGAAGATTACATCGTTGAAGTGGGCGATATGGTGAGCATTGAGAAGATTACATCGTTGAAGTGGGCGATATGGTGAGCATTGAGAAGATTAAACCGTCAAAGTAGGCGATATGGTGAGCATTGAGAAGATTAAACCGTCAACGTAGGCGATATGGTGATCACTGAGAAAAATAAACCGTCAACGTAGGCGATATGGTGAGCATTGAGAAGATTAAACCGTCAACGTAGGCGATATGGTGAGCATTGAGAAGATTAAACCGTCAACGTAGGCGATATGGTAAGCATTGAGAAGATTAAACCGTCAAAGTAGGCGATATGGTGAGCATTGAGAAGATTAAACCGTCAAAGTAGGCGATATGGTGAGCATTGAGACGATTAAATCGTCAACGTCGGCGATATGGTGAGCATTAAGAAGATTAAATCGTCAACGTAGGCGATATGGTGAGCATTTAGAAGATTAAACCGTCAACGTAGGCGATATGGTAAGCATTGAGAAGATTAAACCGTCAAAGTAGGCGATATGGTGAGCATTGAGAAGATTAAACCGTCAAAGTAGGCGATATGGTGAGCATTGAGACGATTAAACCGTCAACGTAGGCGATATGGTGAGCATTGAGAAGATTAAACCGTCAACGTAGGCGATATGGTGAGCATTGAGACGATTAAACCGTCAACGTAGGCGATATGGTGAGCATTGAGAAGATTAAACCGTCAACGTAGGCGATATGGTGAGCATTGAGAAGATTAAACCGTCAACGTAGGCGATATGGTGAGCATTGAGAAGATTAAACCGTCAACGTAGGCGATATGGTGAGCATTGAGAAGATTAAACCCTCAACGTAGGCGATATGGTGAGCATTGAGAAGATTAAACTGTCAACGTAGGCGATATGGTGAGCATTGAGAAGATTAAACCGTCAACGTAGGCGATATGGTGAGCATTGAGAAGATTAAACCGTCAACGTAGGCGATATGGTGAGCATTGAGAAGATTAAACCGTCAACGTAGGCGATATGGTGAGCATTGAGAAGATTAAACCGTCAACGTAGGCGATATGGTGAGCATTGAGAAGATTAAACTGTCATCGTAGGCGATATGGTGAGCATTGAGAAGATTAAACCGTCAACGTAGGCGATATGGTGAGCATTGAGAAGATTAAACCGTCAACGTAGGCGATATGGTGAGCATTGAGAAGATTAAACCGTCAACGTAGGCGATATGGTGAGCATTGAGAAGATTAAACCGTCAACGTAGGCGATATGGTGAGCATTGAGAAGATTAAACCGTCAACGTAGGCGATATGGTGAGCACTGGGAAGATTACACATTACACACCTTGATTACACAAGGTATTATATTCAGCATTACACCGATTGACGCACAAGTTGGTCGATAGCTTATAATCAAAATTACACCAAGAAAGGATATTATACGACGGCCAAGCTCTATATAGCGCTATTAGATAACATTGCATCGGCGAGTTCGGCATTTGAGCTAGCTTTGGGACCCTGGAAGTAAATATTATGATAAATCAGGGCATATTGCACCATCGACATAAACATTACGATGAATATTTAGATTTGTTCGAGAACAAAAATATGTCCAAAGCACCCCGATAGAGAGGGTCAAAGGTAGAACGCTTAATCCCGTCTTTTCGAAAATGGACCCCACGTCATTGTCCAACGATGATAGACGGTCGTGCAGTGGGGCGAGAACCCCCTAACTCGGACACGATGGCTGACCCGGCATTTCAAGGAGTCATGTCAGAGCCACTGGGCGCATTTCTTTGGGCCAAGTTCGGTATCCCGCCTCGGGCCCGCAACACGTGACAGGGAACTTCCGAGTGTGCCGATAGGGATATGCCTATTCCAATGAAATGCACACACCGTTCACATCCGGTTGACATTAAGTCACTGGAACCAACCTACTCTCATCACCTTTCAATCAGCCGTCTTCTTCTCCCGAATGCCCCGTGCTGTTTAGAACGGGGTACGTTGGCATGCCGAATGCATGCGCGCGCACCCATACCCGGGTGAAAAGAGTGTCGGGCGGTGAACCGATGCGTAATGTGCGTATTCGGTGCACCGTAGGGATACACCCAGGTTACCAAAGAAATGCGCCCATTGACGCACAGACAGCGGTCTCCCACGTGTTGTTCCAATCAAATATACTAGTAGTACACACAATGGTCACGACGTCAGCAACAGTATTACGGGTCGGCGTCACTGTAAGTCTGTATGCGTAAGCTAGTTGTGGTTTATGAATACGGTCCCAAGCTACTTAACGTGTTCGTGCCACGATAAAACAATTTTAGCTCATATTAATCTATTGTGTTTCCACGCTTATATTATCGAGCTGTAACGCCCCAAATAGTTGAAGGACATATTTTTTCCACTTGTTTTCGCACCTACCAATTTAACTTCGGCGAGCGAGGAAAGTGACGTCAAAGAGGAATACAAACGCATGTGCTTTTATATTGAGACTCAGATTTTGTCTGCTCATTGGCTTGAACTCAACGAAACGCACTCAACCATAAAAACAATACACGCCCTCGACCACAGATGTCTACGCACTGCATTTAAGCTCATCTGTCAATCTTGTGACATCATTGGGGAATTTTCAAATAACGCCCAGATGCAATGCTCCCAGAAATAAACCGGCCGGATCTTACTTTTGCTACTTTGACGAACGTGATGATAGTGATATCGTGGAATAAAAACTGTAAACTCCCATAAAAACAAATGGTTATTTGTTTATCTTCCCTGAACCAAGTTAACTTTGGGCAAGACACAATCGTAGCACAAACACTTTAATCCCACGCAAATATACAGCGCGAAGAACGATGTTTGTCGAGAGTTTATCTGGTGCAAAATTAAAAAATATTCGCACAGGAAGTGTGTGTCGTTTCAGCGATAAGCCGAAATATTATCTCTGTGTTACCAGCACGAAACAAAAACATTTAACAAATGCATTTTTAAGATCAGGATACACAGCTAACACATAACGTTCCGCTAACGTTATTTGAAGGGTATTCCTTCGTTACTGGTATAACGTAACCTTCTAAAAACGTTCTAGCAACGTTAAGTAATTTTAAGCTTTTCATGTAACCTTCCGAAAACCTTATAGCAACGCTGAGCAATATTAGGGTGTACGATGCAATCTTCCGAAAATGTTATAGGGTTGCATAATTTTACGGTTACAAGAGAACGTTGTAATTGTTAGAGCGTTCCTTGAACATTCTTGGAACGTTAGCCATAACGCTATCCGCTAACGTTCTCATAACGTCAGGAAAAATGTCTCGTGTAACGTTCTCCTAGCTATTGAACGTTAATTGGTTTGCTGTGTCCTGCCAAAATGTATGTCAATAACATGATGTACCTCTGAATATTACCGCCAGACTGATGCAAACGAGTTAAGGGTTATTGAAGAGTTGTAAAATCATGATGCGCCCTTGTACTGTTCGGGTATAGGGACGACCTCCCAGATTGTGTGTTAGAAGACGGTTGCATGAGTGCGTTATGACAAACATGTTCACTCCGGCGTGCTCCATTCGCCAGGGGTCGCCATGGGTCGCCAGGGGTGGCTCTTTTCCTACGGTGGCGACGTCTGTCTTCGACATAGCGGCAGAAATACCATTGCTTGTACACGATGCATAGTTGTTGATAACTATTACAAAGGTCGTAACTTGTGATATATATATATATATTTCAAGAGACGATACTTAATCTACACAACACGACACCAGGGTGAGACATACACCAGCCATATCCGGGTACCGCGATAGCAGAGGCGGGGACAGGTGTGCCGGTTCTGATCAAGGAAACACATTAATCTGTTAATAGTGCACGCCTTTATAAGTTCATATGTCGTATAGCGTAGAAGGTGGGCCCTCTCAACTGGAGTATTCTCGATGTATTGAAAGCTGACAGATCGTTGTTATGTTGACCCCCATGGATACCCCAGGTTCTGCATTAAAACCATCGCTTGCGCTGGTTTAGGTGACGGCTTTCTAGTTCAAGCGAATGCGTTGCCAACTTTCGTTATTAGATTCAGTCGTATACTCCCGTGATAGCAGTAAATAGTAACGTTGGTTGGCTGGTTGGTTGTATATTCAGGACGCTTTAACCATTTTAACCACATCGCGTCAATGGGAGAAGGAAGGGGAGAGCGAAACCATGTCTCCTGGGTAACCCCCTACTCTGTGCGAAGAAGGACAGGAGATCTTTATCCTGCGACCACACAGACATGGCCACAGCGGGGCTCGAACCACCGATCCACGTGCCGTTAGGCTCTCAGGTGTCCAGAGCGCTCCATGCGAGCGCTTTAACCCACGGAGCTATGGGGCGGTCCCAGTAAGGTTGGCCTAATTAACCACGCTCTAAGCCGCAGTGGGCGGGTTAATGAAGTGCCGCAATGTATTCCTAGTGCACAGGAAGAAGGCGTTTCTTACGATCCATTTACTTTGATTTGTCAAATACTTGGAGCTTTTATATCCTCGGGATAAGTCAGGATAAATTCGATAGACCCGACGGCAAATTATTGTAAGGTGTTGTTTAGGAGCTTCACTGCAGACCATTGTAACATTGTATTTACTTTATCTATTGCTGTCATCATTTCAAACTATCTTGTGGTGTTATTTTCGCTTCATTATGCATTTTAGCAGAGATTTATCAGAAATGTAGCATTAAAATCAAAGTTAAAATTACCATTAAATTTTAAAATGTTAACATTGACCAGGCGGGGCCGAGCAAATCGGTCTCCCGGACGTCCACTTACGCTGTAGTCCCTCTGCCCCACGTCAAAGTTAACCATCAGAATCATCTTTCATACGCGAAAATTGGTAGTGAATCTAATCGAAGATATATTTGCAGTTTGGCATCATAGACACCACTTTTTAGCATTTACTGTGCTACTGATACCGTATGGGACCAATTGATTCGATTTTAATTAATTAAAAGCCATACGTTACTTTCGAGCTATGTTTTTGAGTTCGATCGAGGTCAGAGGCGGGAAGCACCTTGAACTTTGACCCCCTGCTATTTTGAAATAATTTGTCCACTGTCATTGTAAGACAACGGATTTTTCAAATTTTGTCCAGAAATGACAGCATTCAAATCGAAACAACCCTGCAAAACCATTCGCGACCCAAGCACCGTTGACGTCAACCGAATGCTTGGCAGTTACGTGGGGCAGATGTGATGTAAGGAACGAGCTCCCTCTGCTGGCAGCGTGCGCACACATTTGGAGGAAAAGGGTCACGTGAGTTCAGAAGCAGATCAGTCGGTAAAACATTGGGCTTTTAATCATAGCGCTGTGCGTTGAATCCTAAATGGCAGAATTCGTTAGTTCGTTTGTTTTTTTGCATTCACATATCGTAACGACCCTTATATTTCAATGTAGTTCTCCCCACGGTCTTGCTTTTTTGAAGAACAATGCCCATTAAAACGGAAAGATTACTTCCCGCTGGCTGCCGGTTCGCTTGCTTATGTCTCGTCGAATTAGTAACTTTAATTGAAAAGCGAAGCGAACGATTTCCTTGTAGTCATATATATATTGGTTTTACCTTACGAGTGGCAAATTGACATCTTGTATACATGATATTTGGCTACACACAATACAGTGTACATAATATTTAACTTCACATAATACGCTACAGAATTTTAATAATATGTTATATATTTACAGGAAAATATACTGCCCACAACCACATCAATAACATTTGTCAGCGGGATCCTATGCAACGTGTGGCTCCGGATGACAAGTTGGCGCTATGGAAGAAACAAACACGGGGAAAATCCGAGAAAAAGAAGAAGAAATGAAACAAATGTCAAATCCTCTAATGAGATTCTTGACCTCTGGGAGCAGCTCGAAAACATCGAATTGTATTCCGGGTCGCCTTGCGAGTAATGTTTTGTATTCCGTGTCTTAGGATACTTTGAGTCCTCGCCCTCAGGTGATGAATATTCATGACTGGCTGGTTCCCGACCGTCCACGCCATTATGATGATATCCTCCTTTTGATTGGTATCGGCTCCCATGCATATTCACACCGGAAGCGGATGAGCCATTGTTCGTCGGCAGTGAATCGTCTCTGTCTCCTGATTGGTGGAAAAGGGCTGCGTCCCTGTCCGATGGGGGTGTCGTCTGCCGCGGGTAACCAGGGGTAACCAGAGAAGACGCGGCGTCGTTGGGTTGCACAACGGAGCGACTGCAAGGCTTGCTTTCGGCATCTGGGTAAAATGAACAAGTATTACCGGAATGCATAATGAAATGCATAGTGAAAGGTATCCAAAGTGCACAGTGAAATGTCAGCAACATGCATAGTGAAATGCATCCAAAGTGCATAGTGAAATGTATCCAAATGTATAATGAAATGTATCCAAAATGCATAGTGAATGTGAAAGGTATCCAAAATGCATAGTGAATGTGAAAGGTATCCAAAATGCAAAGTGAAAGGTATCCGAAATATAAAGTGAAATGTATCCAAATGCATAGTGAAATGTATCTAAAATTCATAATGAAATGTATCCAAATGTATAATGAAATTTATCCAAAATGTATAATGAAAGGTGTCCAAAATTCCTAGTGAAATGTATCGAAAATGTATAAGGAAATGCATCCAAAATGTATAAGGAAATGCATCCAAAATGTATAAGGAAATGTATCCAAAGTTCATAGTGAAATGTATTTACATCCAAAATGCAGTGAAATGTATCCAACATGCATAGTGAAATGCATCAGGAAGAATAATTAAATATTTTTGATAGTCATTACTTATAAGACATTACATATGTAGAATTGACAGTCTGGACACTTTCAGCACCAAGGACAAACGGTGCTACGAATAATATACATGTAAGTACATGAGAAGATTCATAGTATAATGTGCCATCTAGGAATGGATCCGTTGAGTGAGTTTGAACATGAGCTGTTAGTCTCTCGAACCTCTGGTGGCTTTGATCGACTGCAGCCACTGATCACTGTAAATGTCTGGTGCATAAGGCTCAAGTGAATCACAGTGTGCTCGCTGGAAGTCGAGCGAGGGGGCCATCGTCTTGCTGCCTTGTTCATTGTTGAGCAGCTGAAATGAAGCAAAGGACCGTGATGTCACCAAGATTGAGGGGCTCAGGGTGTGGGTGTAGGGTCGGGGGTCGGGGGTCAAGGGTCTATGGGATTGAGGGTCTATGGGGGTCGGGGGTCTATGGGATTGAGGGTCTATGGGGGTCGGGGGTCTATGGGGTCTTTACCTAGTTAACCAATACCTATAGATTGATTTCTACGCATCAATTAATTCGACCGTCATACCGAAGAATTAAACAACGAAGCAATATATAGCTTATATACGTGCAATATTGTGCTTAACATTCTAGTTGTATTGTCATTCGGTGCAATGTTAAGGATTCGGTTCTCACCCAGCAAAAGTAGGTTTGAGACGGTCCCTTGTGCCGAGTGACCAGGATGTTTGAGCCGTGTTTCCGTTTCACGAAGGCAGAGCACAGGAAGTCTGCGGAATGTCAATGGACAGGGGATGACATGGTTCAGTATAGCGCCAATATAGGCAGCAATTGCATGATAAATGCATGTGACCATACATGATGCCGGTATACATAGCTTTATCATATGTAGCCGTGCTATGGCCGTACAAGTCACTGTCTTAAGTAGCGTGTATTATGATAGAGGCTATATATAGGGGTTTGGAAGGGGTAAATGGCGACAAGCGACACAGACATATTTGAAAAATCGACATTGACTCCCAAATTCCGACACTGATGATCTCAAAAAGCGATATCAACACAGATAGTGGCATTTTAGGAAAAAAACGACACTAAACGTCGTGCAAAATCTGGACACTGGACCCAAGTTTCCAGTCCCCTATCCATGTGGGTCGCTATGATTTCGGTGGGTGCGAACAAGCCTAAGTGGCAAACCCAGTATTTATTCCTGGTTGTCCCTTTTGGGACGTGCATTTTCCAGAATATGGGCAGACTATGGGTTACATCCTCAGATTTGTTACCTAAAACAAGTATTATTTAAGTATCATAATAGACCGATCCAAGCTCCGACACTGCAATTGACAATCATAGCTGATGGTAGGTACAAGTGTGAAGTACTCATATCTGAAACTGACAACAAAGTGACATGCTGCTTTGTTTGTCCGGCTTGTTTGTCCGACATAACGCACGTGGAAGACCTTTTTTCACAACATGATTGAATAAACGCTCCGTCGCTATATGTCGGTGAGGGCATTCAATAACGTTAACATAAACATGGTATCCATGATGGTAAGTCACGTGTTAAATGCCAATGCGATAGACAGTACCTTCATATATTCTACACTCGGGTAACTCCAAGGTCAGAGTGGACCTCGGGTCACAAGTGTCCAAACTGACATCCCATAGAAAGCCCGTGCAATCTCGGGCGAACGAGAGTTGAACGTTAACCCGCACGAGACCTCCTATGCCACAGCTTCCGTAGAACATGCTGGACATAGCTGAAGGCACAAAAACAAACACAAGAGATATGATTATCCCAACCATATCATGTTGGTTGTCCATCGATTTCGTTCTGTCATACCTCTCTCATGGTGCATGCAAATCGATAGCAAAGACACATGGGATGATGGATGGGGTTTGCCTCTACTGACGCTGCGATAGCCAAGTAACATACGGAATCACCCGTGCCGATTATGATACTATATCCACCCAAATACCTGTCTATCAGACCCATATCTCTTCAGTATAAATCATGAACGCGCTATGCTGGTATTTGTGTAAGACCACCACGTTATAAATGTAATTTCATATTACATAAAACAGGAGGGATTGCGGGATAAATCTACAGACCAAGCAGGGGGAGGTTAAAACCCAACACCATAATATAAGTTAGTTTTACATGTAAGGCGAACGAGGGCAAGCGTCTATGGAAAGACGCGCGGCATGGAGGCATGGTGGAGACAGTCCCAATACTATGGTGTGTACAATTATTGTAAAATCGGCAAAGGCCATTGTCTTAGAACATAGTTGTTGATTTAGAAGTGAGAATAAAAGTGCTCCATGAATGAAATGTATATGAACGCTGAAAGTACATCAATGGAAAGGACACGAAGGAAAAGTACATGAATGTCAAGCAGATGAAAGCAAAGTACATCAATGTCAAGCAGATGAAAGCAAAGTACATGAATGTCAACAGATGAATGCAAAGTACATGAATGAAATGTACATGAGTGGAAATGCATGGGTGAAAAGTACATGAATGAAATGTTGAATACGGCATAATGACTTGTGGCCCGATGGCCCACCATACTATACTCACGCAGCAGTGTCTTGGACCGCCAGCTTCTGATCATCCCGCTGAGTGGGGGAGGATCGTCCTCAAACCGACACAACTCGAAGGAGCGGTCCTGGGGGTCGCTTCTCGCTGTAAAACAGACAGGAGGTCACCTTTTTCACCGGGAGATTGTCAGTCTGCCTTGGTCAACGGAAGATTGTCAGCCTACCATGGTCCAGAGGAAATTGTCAGTCCACGCTGGTTAAGAGGGGATTGTCAGTCTACCATGGTCTACAGGAGGTTGTCAGTCTACCATGGTCTACAGGAGGTTGTCAGTCTACCATGGTCAAGATATTGTCAGTCGGCCATGATCAACAGGAGAATGTCAGCCTATCATACCGTGTAGGTTATCACAACTGAGTGGAACATACTGCCAAGTGATGTCTCAATTGCACCTCCCGTGCATTAAGTGCAATAAAAAAGGGTATTGTATTTTAAAATATATATTTAAAAAATATGTTAATTTCCAGTTTAAAAACGAAATATTTGTATTTGATTCTGTAACATTATCACGTAAATTCCATTAACATTGTTTCTGACTATTTATTATTGACCAAACAGCCTATAGGATGGCGAGCCATATACTCACACAACTTGAATTTGAGCACATCAACGTCCTTGCTTAAGTATACACAGCTGTATCGGGGACGACTGCAGGACAATAAAGAAGGTTGTTATTATGCGTATTACTTGCAATCGATCTACTTCGGTGTGTAACAGGTACCCGTATGTACCTTCAATACATTCAATCTGATATATTACGTATTACATTTTGGTTTTGAAAACATCGGTCTTGTTCAGCTTGGGCCACTTATACAACGGTGTTGACAAAATATATCTTACGCCATTTAAAATAAATAAATGTGCATACAAGAAACTCACTATCCATAAATGAAGACTGAGAGGACTTTGAAGTACTCACCGTCCGTTAGTGAAGACTGAGAGGACTTTAAAGTACTCACGGTCCGTTAGTGAAGACTGAGAGGACATTGTAGTACTCACGGTTCGTTAGTGAAGACTGAGAGGACATTGTAGTACTCACGGTCCGTTAGTGAAGACTGAGAGGACTTTGTAGTACTCACCATCCGTTAGTGAAGACTGAGAGGACTTTGAAGAAGTCGTCTTCCCAGTGTTTTCCTTTACACGTGTATTTGCCCAGCGTCGAGAAGTGGATGTCTCCCTCGCCCACCCAGATCTCCTCTCGGCTGGCCTCGCCGAACAGGACCCAGTCACCCATGAAGTTAACAGGGAACTTGCACTCGGCACTCACGGAGGGCAAGAAATCTGCAAGACAAAGGAGACCTGATGGCAAGGAGCGGAACTGCCAGAGCCCGATTGATGGGTCTGGAGTCTGGACCGGGGGTCGGGGATCGATAGAATCCTGATTGAGTATATATATCACTGTAAAGGATGACACGTTCGGATGTCTTCGATGTGAAGGATTAACCGGGATCCGTGGGTAATGCCAAGACTGGCGAGTGAAAGAGCCTGAAGCATTTTTTTTGCTGCCAGGGTAGCGAAAGGCTGTGGTTTAGGACGCGAGGGGGCTACCCACTCGGTCACGCAGGGGGTACCATTGTACACGTTTCGCATAGCGAAGCGCACCGTGCGTTAAGTCCTCCGGAGTAGTCGCGAAATGTAAAGACTATGGCTGCTGGTCGCCTGCACAAAAGTTCGTAAAACCCAAGCCATGTTGATCTCACTTATAACGGCGTCTGACAGCGATGCATTTGGATCATCCGCACTATATATGTCCATCTAAAGCCAAACTCATTGCTGGATACTCTCCCAGGACGACTACGTTATGTGCTTGTATGAGAGGACTACTTTATAATAGGCAATGAAATGTTGGTTTTTTGGCCATTTTCGCGCACATCAAGGTAAAACTGATTAAAAAATTATTCTCCGGACAATAACATGGATAAAATGAATAAAACATGCCCCAGTAGCAGGTAATATGGCAGGAACCTATGACGTGCTAGTTTGCAGCTCAGTCTGCTTGCCAACTGAGCTGGTGAGGCTTCATGCGTCTATTGCCTAAGCTCTGTAAAGCCCAGAGGTTTGGTTGCCCCCACACGACTGCGGTATAAACCCGCCTACAACTCCCAAAACAAGGCTTGCTGGATGGCCTCAGGCTTCTCTTTAGAAGCCTTCTCTTCTCTTTAGAAACCTTCCCTTCTCTTTAGAAGCCTTCCCTTCCCTTTAAAAGCCTTCCTTTCTCTTTAGAAACCTTATATTCTTTTTGAAGGCCCTCCCTTCTCTTTTTGGAAGCATTCTCTTCTCTTTAGAAGCCTTATCTTCTTTTTAGAAGCATTCCCTTCTCTTTAGAAGCCTTCCCTTCCTTTTAGATGCCTTCTCGTCTCTTTGGAAGCCTTCCCTTCCCTTTAAAAGCCTTCTCTTCTCTTTGGAAGCCTTCCCTTCCCTTTAGAAGCTTTCGCTTCTCTTTGGAAGCCTTCCATTCCCTTTAGAAACCTTCTCTTCTCTTTGGAACCGTTCCCTTCCATCTAGAAGCCTTATCTTATCTTTGGAAGCTTTATCTTCTCTTTGGAAGCCTTCCGTTCCATTTAAAAGCCTTCTCTTCTCTTTGGAAGCCTTCCCTTCCCTTTAGAAGCCTTCCCCACCATGGCTGTTGGTCTTTATCACACGGTATTTTATAATGCTGCCGGTCCCTTCGCCACCTGGCTTTTAGAGGTGGCTCACATGTTAACGACTGCCGGGCCCGTCTTATTAAGACAAAAATCTACGATTTTCTACGAAATCTACGAAATCTACGATTTTCGTCTTATGTCGGTGTGTTCGGTTTGTCTGTGAGTCTGTTTATCTGTCTGTTTGTCTTGTCGCACCATATCTGTCGAATGCCTTAAGATATCGACTTCAAAATTCACCAAATGATGCGGGATGGCAATCGTCAGGCTAAGTTCGTAGATGGGCCATGTAGGTCAAAGGTCAAGGTCACAGAAACTTTTCGAAATTTTCGCTTAACCATTGACCAAAAAACGGCAAAAACCGCTATAACGTTTCGAAATTTTCGCTTAACCATTGACCAAAAAACGGCAAAAACCGCTATAACGTTATAACGAAAATGGCCTCCCCAATTTCTCAATGAAGGGGACATGTCAGACAAAAGACACCTTGCGTGAGGCATGACATTAGTCTTTGGGCGCAAAGTACTATATTGATCAAGGTCACGCTTCAAAGGTCAAGGTCACGAATCATGTTTTTCTTCGTAGCTCCGTTAATATTGGCTCTAGAGATCCGCGATTTGTCTCAAAGTATTTTTCTGAGAGAGGCACAAAAGAAATTTGGTCTCAGATTTCATCTCACATTTATAGTTTTCGAGCTATTGGATGGTTAAATTTGACCCGAATAAAAATGGAGAAAAATTTCTGTGCGTACATAAATGCAGATAGACTTCCTGTATGTCGTGGAATAGGTACCAATATTACTGACATCATGTGTGCCACATACCATTCAAATCAGACCAGTGCTTTGCATGCAAAAAAACCAAAAAAATTAACATGGCCGATCCCATTATAAAGCTTCGATACGCCAAATGACTCACGGCGCGCTGACATTTCGGCCTATACTCTGTCAGTAATGCATGTACATAGTAGGCACTCGTTACATATATTCCAGTTGCACTTATCCCCAGATTTTCGTCTCCCTTCTCAAGCTACGCTCGACGTTTTCGTAATGGAGTATCACTTCGGTCAGACAACCCATTCCACTGTCCTCTTGTCTGATATGGCCAATAGTGTGCGTTCTTGTCTCTATTCGTTCCGTTATGAACAGTAGACCTAGTAAAATGATTCTGATTCCTTCGTTAGCCAACCATGTAGTCTAATTACGTCAGCTGGCTATAATATACAATTGAACATAGACATGTCGGTCTTTTACCAGGAGACTGCGATTGTACACGGACCGCCAATGTTTAAAGTCAGATTCATAAATGAAGTAGAATGACGTGTTGGTCTCATTGAAATGGTCCTGTGTTGCGTACTCACGTCAGTGATTTTCAGAGCGATCGCTGCAAATTCGCGGCAAATATGGGCCGAAACGTCACTCTAGGGCATTTATTAATGTGACTTTAGAACAAATGAACAGTTTGCAAGGACGACGAGTTGCTACTGACCGCAGAGTCCACACGACCGCTTGCAGTAGTTGGCGTACTGGTGGAGGGCGTGCTGCGTACACTTCCCTTCCTTGGCGTACTGCTGGCACCTTGGGCTGACGTCATAGCACACCCCGGGCTCTGTGGGGGAGAGGGAGGCGGGGGGTGGCGGGCGGAGGCGGGGGGTGGATTGGGTTTAGCGTCAACAAATATATCAGGCGAACTCAAACCCTTCAAAGTAGGTTGATGTTAAGTCTATCTCTACGTGTCATGTGCGGTGGTTACGACGCATTGTATTGACGTCCAGGCGTTCAAAACTGTTATTAGGAAGATCATGGCATCTTCATAACACCCTTAAGTTAAGGTTAAGGTTAAGTTAAGGTGGATATGCAGGGGCGGATCTAGGGAGGCGGGGGAGGGGGCGACCCGGGCCCGGCCCCCCCTTTTAGGGCCGATTTTTTTTATAATTTATACCATTTAACATATGAAAACCATAACCGCCCCCCCCCTCTATCCAGCATATCTGGATCCGACCCTGAAACCGGCCTCCCTATTCCGATTTTCTGGATCCGTCGTCACAAAGATATACACTGTTAAAATCGAGATGCGTCAGAAAGATACACTATTAAAGTCGAGACACGTCAGAAAGATACACTGCTAAATCGAGATTGATAGGAATCGTGCACTGCTAAAACTCGAGATTGGCCAAATTCGAACCCCCCTTTGCAAGTTGCTGGGAACTCCCTCGATTGAAAATAACAAATTAACAACTGTGGCCATGAAATTGGCTACTGACAATTCCCTTGGTTCCCTTGGCCATACACACCGCACTGTGGCACCCACAAGGTGTGAACAACAGTGGGCGATAATTACCGCTTCTGAGGAAGTCCATCTCTATGTATGTGACGTCATCTGGGGGTTGTCCCGACTTGTTGAGCGGCATCACGGCACTCAGATACAGGGTGGCCGTGAACTCGTCATAGCCGTTGGCACTCTCAGGCATTCTCTGCAAGAAAACACCCACACATTGCTTGAATATCAAATAGAAAATGGTCCATCAAGTAATAAATATTTCATCAAGTAATAAATATTACATCAAGTCATAAATGTTCCCCAGAAAATCAGTCATATACAGTCTGATCTTAACTAACAAAAGAACATTAGCATTATTGTACGGAGAGGGGGCGGGGGGGGGGATGTATTACTGATGGAATAGCTAGGTTATTCGCATTATTAGGATTATATGTGTTTTACCTAATTTACTTCATTTCTGAATTTCAGGCGGCGGAAGCGGAGGGCGAGGCCGGGGGTGGGGGGGGGGGGGGGGCACTGCCCCCCAACCGCAATTTTCGGGTGGGAGCCTGGTACCTCCAACAATGCTGTGGCTTTTTTCATAGCAAGATGGAATTCTTGAGATTGATCGGTAATCTCATGAGATCATCACATTAACCAAAATAAATTATTTACAAGTAAACGTGCCCCCACCCCACCACCCCCTCAATATATATTATCTGTTCCGCCGTATACTGTATTTAACAGTTCAGTTAACATCCACCAGGATAATATCTGTTTAAATTCTAAAACACTGATGGAAACACTTTTTTTTTGACAAATATATTCAGTAAACGTGAATTAAAAGGAACTTTAATTTTATTGTCTATACACGTGGTTAGAGCTGCCGGCGCACAGAGCCGGCGGATGTCCTGGGTTCGCTTCCCGGTGGCGACATCAAGATTTTTCACCTTGTCTTTTTTTATCTAAATTAACCTCTGTTGGTTCAGTCTCATGTGCCAAAGCGTTTCTCGAATAACAATAATAGTTAATATTAATAATTACAATTTTTTTTTAATAAACCTATAGATGATCCGTGGGGGCCAAGCAACACTGAAGCAGCTAACAGCGCAATGGCCAGGCTCAATGCTAATGCAAATCGACCGAGGTGCAGCAGCGAATTGTCCTCATCCCATAGCAATCACATAACACTCAATGGGTCTCAGGGATATCAGCCTATTTGACATGCGACTTTGTATCCCAGAAGATATCGCAGCTCTTCTCGTGAATAATCATGCCACTAAAATGGCGGGAGGCTACCAAGTATATGGTCTATTTTAAGCCAATATCTTCAGGAGTTATTCCCCAAAGCCTTGGCCCCACGTGTCTGCTATGATGAGACCTGTCTGGACAGGAAGCAGACAGGGGGGACCCTCTATCAAGATCCCCATGATAACTTGGGGTCCAACCCGCACCGTTGGGGGACCCATTCAACCCACTTAGGGGCATGACCTTATCGCATATCAACCAGGCTTCATTGACTATATGGCCCGATGGTGCTGGGATGATATACATATTATCAGAGATCCGGGGCTGTACCGTATTCTATTTCCGATCAAACGTCAAATCCGGCTTCATGGTTTATTCAAAATCGCACCCCCTCCTCCTCTTCTTATACAATGACTGAACTAAAACTGTGCTCAGAATTTCAATAAGCGCAACAATTCGGTTGGCTATCCCCATAGGCTTCGTCCTGGGCATCGTTGTAACACGGAACATACGGACAAAGCAGTGCCAGACCGGTATCAGGCGCTAAAGATTAAGTCAATGGTAAAGTATTGCTTAATTTAAAGTTAATGATTGTTCTCGCGGTATTGGTTTTTATCTTAGCGCAAATCTTCCCTATCCTGTCCGAGCCCTTGTAAGTAATATATTCCGTATTTTTTGTATTGCCAACCTCTTCTCCATGTCAAATAAGTATATTCTGTCTTGAATTTAAATCCTGAAAGCCAATGGGCTATCCGGAGAAAAGCACATTTGTTCACCGGAGCAGAAGTTGGCGGCCGGGCTTTATATCCCTGCGCGCCTGTTCGCTGTTCGGTATTGTGCGTGATGTGGACCGTGGCTCGCTAGGCCGTCCGCGCAGTTTTATGTTGAAATTATTGCACTCAACGAGATATATAACATATGGATCATAATTTTGAGCATGTAAGTATGCTGCTTTAAGAGAGGCCAGCATGTGGGGATATCAGCTGAGACAAAGCCATCTTGCCCAGGAAGCAGTGCCACACGCACTGACATCCACCACGAGCCTTGGTAAACTGTACCCTGGTTATTTACCAATCATAACAGTTTAGGTGAAGCCGATGGAAGATTGCCGAATGGGTTTATGGAGGGGATGGGGGTGGGGGCAAGGGTTATTTCCGTTCCTCGGGAATGGGCTTTGGCACTTCACCGTGAACTGGGAATGAGGAATATAATTCATTGTGAACTGGGATTGGGACATTAGCCCGACCCTCGTGATTAATAAGGATTTTCATTCTTCGTAAACTGGGCATTTTAATATTAAATACCCGGGAATCGAAAATCATCAAATTACCGACCTCCGTGATCTGCTGATCAATACTGTTCATTAATCAATTATCTAACCAGATAATAAGATGTTGGTGAAGGCCTATGTTTGCATGTTGCATCGTGGATAGCGCACGTCCTCGCTTTGAACTCATGTACGTCTGATGCGGGGGCGTGACCCGAGAGTTTGTCTTTTAATAGACCGGGCCACACCCCGACACTAAGCCCCGCCCACGTTTGAGTCTTTTTTCCTTAATCGTGAGTATGAAATTGACAATCATAGCTGACGGTAAGATCTGGGACACCCCCCACACCCCCACAACCCTCAGGGGCCTGATGTGAATGGCAGCAACCAAGGGATTGCGAGGAACGTATGCCTCCCGGGGGGAGAGGGGGCACTGTCATACGAATTTAGTGGGGGGGGGGGGGGTCCGCGGGTGCCCCTTGATGCCTGGGGGAGCGGACATTTGTGACGACAAAAATGCCGCAAAAGAGCGGATATTTCAGAACTTGCGACCGGGGGGGGGGGGGGTCTGAAATGTGCCTTCATAGAGCGTGTTACCGCGACAAAATGCCCTTTCCGAGCGGATTTTGGCGGTAAAACGCCCCGATCGAGCGGATTTTGGCGGTAAAACGCCCCGATTGAACGGATTTTGGCGGTAAAACGCCCCGATCGAGCGGATTTTGGTGGCGAAAAGAGGGGGGCTTTACCGCGGAACCCCCCGACCCACAGCAATGTATTAAGTACGCCCCCCGGGCTATGCCTTACCATGACGTATCTGGGTTCATGTCCCGAGTCACCCATCAGGACAAAGCTGAAGCCTTCCTCTTGCCAAGTCGACCAGCAGATGAGATTCTGTTCTGCAACGTGAAATCCAAATCATGTGAAAAATCTAGTACGCTTGCAGATTTGTATATTCATCAAGCGTCTAAGCCTCGCTGGTATTGGTTACAAATATTATACACCTTGTATTTGTCATATTCAGTGAGACCCCTTGTCATTTCACTAAAATCTCGTAACTTTTGCTAGTAAAATTTAAAAAAATGAATTGCCGGGTCAAAGAGAAATGAAGAATCCTGAATTTATCATAAATATATGGTATGTTGAAAGTATGTTGAAATTGGTAAACAAATAAGTTGCACGAAGATGGCTGCACACCCTGTAATCGCATATAAGTTGCTCGTAAACTTACGATCTGTCGTGACATTGGCATGTAAAATATACGGTTACGAGCTGGTACCTCTTAGTGAGGCGATCCCCTGGTGTTATGGTCAGCGTCTGTGTCATGATCTGTCTAATTTAACCTCAACTTAACGCTATGGTTAATGTTATGACTTGTTAGTAGGCCTATCGGCCATCGTCAATTACGCCAATAGTAAATATACATGTGCACATATCTATATATTCAATATGACAAAATGGTTTCCCGCATTTTAGGTCTTTTTAGGTATTCTCCATGCATTCCCCATGGATTTCTGTCAAACATTATGTTGTGTTCCCACACGACGAGGTCAGATCGTTGTTTTGTAAACACGCGCTTGAAGATAGTGGCGTATGAAAGTGTTAAAAATGGACTTGTGGAAGTCTTTTTTTGGGGAGGGGGGTGGGGGGGGGGGAGGGGGTCTTAGAGATTGACCCCTGCGCGCCCGGTAGACACACCAACTTTACAACACGCCATTGACCCCATCCTTGACCGGAAGAAGGTAAAAGGTCCACTTCCTGGTGCGCCGATAGCACAAACAGAGACACAAGAACGTAAAATAAAAGAAAGCCAAAAATGAGTATAAAAGCGACATCGTCATAAACAACCGAGACAAGCCTGGAGCGAGCCGTGCCCCTGAAACGGGAAGAAGCACGTAATTAAATTGTATCGGCACGCTAAGGCCAGCCGGGCGGATCAAACACCCTTTTACGGCTTCCAAACACCGCAATTATCGCCCTCATCAATCAGTGTCATCTAGTGCAGGGCGCGAGGAAGCGGCTTGGCGGCGGCGGCGGGGTGGGGTGTGTGTGTGGGTGGGGGGGGGGGGGGGTGGTGGTGGTGGTAGGGGGCCGGCGATACTTCGTTCTACCTTCCCCGGGCGGTGCTTTGATCTGTATGGGAACCTCGGGAACTCATTTCCAACGTCGCTTGGCTTGCTTCCTGGGAGACCCGGGGCTCGGAGTATCCAGCCTCCCTGGTATATATGTATGGTACGTCGGGGGTGGTATGTGGGGGTGGCGTAGGGTGGGGTGGGGTGTGGCGGCGGCGGGGTAGCGGTGAAACCGCGGAGGGCCCGAGGGGTGTCACGGATACGATGATGGTGCAAGGGATCGGGGGGTGAGTGCTGGAGGTTGGACAGAGGGTAGGGGGGACGGGAGGGGGGGGGGGCAGGGCAGCAAGCGCAGGTCTTGAGCAGAATAAAAATGCAATTTTAGACTGATGGAGTAAGACAGATAGTGGGTGAGGGTGATGGATCCACGGGCTGAGCATCAGGACGAGGACAGTCACAGAGGGAGAGAGAGAGAAAGAGAGAGACAGAGAAATTAACAGAGAGAGATATACTGTCACAGAGAGAGAGAAAGAGGGACGGAGAAAGAGAGAGGGAGACATTAGCAGAAAGGGAGAACAGAGATATCGTGACAGCGAGAGAGAGAACGAGAAAGACGAAGACATTAACAGAGAGAGAGATACTACGGCAGAGAAAGACAGGGAGGAGAGACGAGAAACATTAACAGATACTGTGACAGAGAGAAAGACAGGGAGGAGAGACGAGAAACATTAACAGATACTGTGACAGAGAGCGACAGGGAGGAGAGGCGAGAAACATTAACAGATACTGTGACAGAGAGAGAGACAGGGAGGAGAGACGAGAAACATTAACAGATACTGTGACAGAGAGCGACAGGGAGGAGAGGCGAGAAACATTAACAGATACTGTGACAGAGAGAGACAGGGAGGAGAGCCGAGAAACATTAACAGATACTGTGACAGAGAGAGACAGGGAGGAGAGACGAGAAACATTAACAGATACTGTAACAGAGAGAGAGACAGAGAGGAGAGACGAGAAACATTAACAGATACTGTAACAGAGAGAGAGACAGGGAGGAGAGACGAGAAACATTAACAGATACTGTGACAGAGAGAGACAGGGAGGAGAGAAGAGAAACATTAACAGATACTGTGAAAGAGAGCGACAGGGAAGAGAGGCGAGAAACATTAACAGATACTGTGACCGAAAGAGACAGGGAGGAGAGACGAGAAACATTAACAGATACTGTGACAGAGAGAGACAGGGAGGAGAGAGAGAAACATTAACAGATACTGTAACAGAGAGAGACACCGGGAGGAGAGACGAGAAACATTAACAGATACTGTGACAGAGAGAGACAGGGAGAAGAGACGAGAAACATTAACAGATACTGTAACAGAGAGAGAGACAGGGAGGAGAGACGAGAAACATTAACAGATACTGTAACAGAGAGAGAGACAGGGAGGAGAGACGAGAAACATTAACAGATACTGTAACAGAGAGAGAGACAGGGAGGAGAGACGAGAAACATTAACAGATACTGTGACAGAGAGAGACAGGGAGGAGAGACGAGAAACATTAACAGATACTGTAACAGAGAGAGAGACAGGGAGGAGAGACGAGAAACATTAACAGATACTGTAACAGAGAGAGAGACAGGGAGGAGAGAAGAGAAAAATTAACAGATACTGTGACAGAGAGAGAGACAGGGAGGAGAGCCGAGAAACATTAACAGATACTGTGACAGAGAGAGACAGGGAGGAGTGACGAGAAACATTAACAGATACTGTAACAGAGAGAGAGACAGGGAGGAGAGACGAGAAACATTAACAGATACTGTAACAGAGAGAGAGACAGGGAGGAGAGACGAGAAACATTAACAGATACTGTAACAGAGAGAGAGACAGGGAGGAGAGACGAGAAACATTAACAGATACTGTGACAGAGAGAGACAGGGAGGAGAGACGAGAAACAATAACAGATACTGTAACAGAGAGAGAGACAGGGAGGAAAGACGCGAAACATTGACAGATACTGTGACAGAGAGAGACAGGGAGGAGAGACGATACACATTAACAGATATTGTGACAGAGAGAGACAGGGAGTAGAGACGCGAAACATTAACAGACACTGTGACAGAGAGAGACAGGGAGGAGAGACGAGAAAGTGAGACATTAACAGATACTGTGACAGAGAGAGAGAGACAGGAAAGAGAGACGCGAAACATTGACAGATACTGTGACAGAGAGAGACAGGGAGGAGAGACGAGAAAGTGAGACATTAACAGATACTGTGACAGAGAAAGACAGGGAGGAGAGACGAGAAACATTAACAGATACTGTGACAGAGAGCGACAGGGAAGAGAGACGAGAAACATTAACAGATACTGTGACCGAGAGAGACAGGGAGGAGAGACGAGAAACATTAACAGATACTGTGACAGAGAGAGACAGGGAGGAGAGAAGAGAAACATTAACAGATACTGTGAAAGAGAGCGACAGGGAAGAGAGGCGAGAAACATTAACAGATACTGTGACCGAGAGAGACAGGGAGGAGAGCCGAGAAACATTAACAGATACTGTGACAGAGAGAGACAGGGAGGAGAGACGAGAAACATTAACAGATACTGTAACAGAGAGAGACACCGGGAGGAGAGACGAGAAACATTAACAGATACTGTAACAGAGAGAGACACAGGGAGGAGAGACGAGAAACATTAACAAATACTGTAACAGAGAGAGAGACAGGGGGGAGAGACGAGAAACATTAACAGATACTGTAACAGAGAGAGAGACAGGGAGGAGAGACGAGAAACATTAACAGATACTGTAACAGAGAGAGAGACAGGGAGGAGAGACGAGAAACATTAACAGATACTGTGACAGAGAGAGACAGGGAGGAGAGACGAGAAACAATAACAGATACTGTAACAGAGAGAGAGACAGGGAGGAAAGACGCGAAACATTGACAGATACTGTGACAGAGAGAGACAGGGAGGAGAGACGATACACATTAACAGATATTGTGACAGAGAGAGACAGGGAGTAGAGACGCGAAACATTAACAGACACTGTGACAGAGAGAGACAGGGAGGAGAGACGAGAAAGTGAGACATTAACAGATACTGTGACAGAGAGAGAGAGACAGGAAAGAGAGACGCGAAACATTGACAGATACTGTGACAGAGAGAGACAGGGAGGAGAGACGAGAAAGTGAGACATTAACAGATACTGTGACAGAGAAAGACAGGGAGGAGAGACGAGAAACATTAACAGATACTGTGACAGAGAGCGACAGGGAAGAGAGACGAGAAACATTAACAGATACTGTGACCGAGAGAGACAGGGAGGAGAGACGAGAAACATTAACAGATACTGTGACAGAGAGAGACAGGGAGGAGAGAAGAGAAACATTAACAGATACTGTGAAAGAGAGCGACAGGGAAGAGAGGCGAGAAACATTAACAGATACTGTGACCGAGAGAGACAGGGAGGAGAGCCGAGAAACATTAACAGATACTGTGACAGAGAGAGACAGGGAGGAGAGACGAGAAACATTAACAGATACTGTAACAGAGAGAGACACCGGGAGGAGAGACGAGAAACATTAACAGATACTGTAACAGAGAGAGACACAGGGAGGAGAGACGAGAAACATTAACAAATACTGTAACAGAGAGAGAGACAGGGGGGAGAGACGAGAAACATTAACAGATACTGTAACAGAGAGAGAGACAGGGAGGAGAGACGAGAAACATTAACAGATACTGTGACAGAGAGAGACAGGGAGGAGAGACGAGAAACATTAACAGATACTGTGACAGAGAGAAAGACAGGGAGGAGAGACGAGAAAAATTAACAGATACTGTGACAGAGAGAGACAGGGAGGAGAGCCGAGAAACATTAACAGATACTGTAACAGAGAGAGAGACAGGGAGGAAAGACGCGAAACATTGACAGATACTGTGACAGAGAGAGACAGGGAGGAGAAACGAGAAACATTAACAGATACTGTGACAGAGAGAAAGACAGGGAGGAGAGACGAGAAACATTAACAGATACGGTGACAGAGAGAGACAGGGAGGAGAGCCGAGAAACATTAACAGATACTGTAACAGAGAGAGAGACAGGGAGGAAAGACGCGAAACATTGACAGTTACTGTGACAGAGAGAGACAGGGAGGAGAGACGATACACATTAACAGATATTGTGACAGAGAGAGACAGGGAGGAGAGACGAGAAACATTAACAGACACTGTGACAGAGAGAGACAGGGAGGAGAGACGAGAAAGTGAGACATTAACAGATACTGTGACAGAGAGAGAGAGACAGGGAGGAGAGACGCGAAACATTGACAGATACTGTGAGAGAGAGAGACAGGGAGGAGAGACGAGAAAGTGAGACATTAACAGATACTGTGACAGAGAAAGACAGGGAGGAGAGACGAGAAACATTAACAGATACTGTGACAGAGAGAGACAGGGAGGAGAGACGAGAAACATTAACAGATACTGTGACAGAGAAAGACAGGGAGGAGAGACGAGAAACATTAACAGATACTGTGACAGAGAGACACTGTGACAGAGAGAGAGAGAGATTAACAGAGAGATTATATACTGTACTGAGAGCGAGAGAGGAAGGCGAGGAGGAAGAGAGAGAGGGAGAAGAAGGTGAGAAGAGGACATAACGACATACAGGGGATGCGACAGGGCGGCGCTAAGCGAAGCCAGCGAATAGATCAACTGCTAAAGTGGACCACAAGGGCAGTTCATGCGGTATTCCTACAGCCCAGTCAAGCGCAATAAGTGAATGCGTCCGGATAATTTCATAATAATAACCTTCATAATCGAGTGATTAGATATAGGGACAAGCAGGCCGGTATTGTCCGTCATCATGCGCATCGAAGCATGATCCAGAACAGGGAGGGTATCGACCGATGGATGGGAGCTGGCGGGTTGATCCAGAACAGGGAGGGTATCGGCCGATGGGTGGGAGCTGGCGGGTTGGTCCAGAACAGGGGGGGTATCGACCGATGGGTGGGAGCTGGTGGGTTGATCCAGAACAGGGAGGGTATCGACCGATGGATGGGAGCTGGCGGGTTGATCCAGAACAGGGAGGGTATCGACCGATGGGTGGGAGCTGGCGGGTTGATCCAGAACAGGGAGGGTATCGACCGATGGGTGGGAGCTGGTGGGTTGATCCAGAACAGGGAGGGTATCGGCCGATGGGTGGGAGCTGGCGGGTTGATCCAGAACAGGGAGGGTATCGGCCGATGGGTGGGAGCTGGCGGGTTGATCCAGAACAGGGAGGGTATCGGCCGATGGGTGGGAGCTGGCGGGTTGATCCAGAACAGGGATGGTATCGGCCGATGGGTGGGAGCTGGCGGGTTGATCCGGAACAGGGAGGGTATCGGCCGATGGGTGGGAGCTGGCGGGTTGATCCAGAACAGGGATGGTATCGGCCGATGGGTGGGAGCTGGCGGGTTGATCCAGAACAGGGAAGGTATCGACCGATAGGTGGGAGCTGTCGGGTTGATCCAGAACAGAGAGGGTATCAACCGATGGGTGGGAGCTGGCGGGTTGATCCGGAACAGGGAGGGTATCGGCCGATGGGTGGGAGCTGGCGGGTTGATCCAGAACAGGGATGGTATCGGCCGATGGGTGGGAGCTGGCGGATTGATCCGGAACAGGAAGGGTATCGACCGATGGGTGGGAGCTGGCGGGTTGATCCAGAACAGGGAGGGTATCGGCCGATGGGTGGGAGCTGGCGGGTTGATCCAGAACAGGGAAGGTATCGACCGATAGGTGGGAGCTGGCGGGTTGATCCAGAACAGAGAGGGTATCGGCCGATGGGTGGGAGCTGGCGGGTTGATCCAGAACGGGGAGGGTATCGACCGACGGGTGGGAGCTGGCGGGTTGATCCAGTGCAGACCGCCCCCCGCCCCAGTCCGCTTCCAGCTTTCCACTGGGTTGATCGGTTGATGCCCATAGTGTCAGGAATGCTCTTTGATAACGATCAATCTGATCCCATCGATTTTCTCCCACTTTGTTGATTGTCCGATTACAGAATTCATTTCCGCAGCCCAGCCATCGTCATGGTAATCAAATCAGCGCCAAACCTCAGGTGGAACGATATAGTAACCTGTGAATTCATTCCCATGCGTGTCATGTTTATATTTCTCTAATGTTACCTTTGATCTGGTAGATGAAGGGGCTGCACTCTGTTGTTACCCTTGCGGCGGTAGATGAAGGGGCTGCAGTCTATTGTTACATTTGCGGTGGTAGATGAAGGGACTGCACTCTATTGTTACCTTTTACGGTGATAGATGAAGGGGGTGCACTCTATTGTTACCTTTGCGGTGGTAGTTGGAGGGACTGCACACTATTGTTTCCTTTGCGGCGGTAGATGAAGGGACTGCACTCTATTGTTACCTTCGCGGCGGTAGATGAAGGGACTGCACACTATTGTTTCCTTTGCGACGGTAGATGAAGGGACTGCACTCCATTGTTACCTATGCGGCGGTAGATGAAGGGGCTGCACTCTATTGTTACCTTTGCGGCGGTAGATGAAGGGGCTGCACTCGATTGTTACCTTTGCGGCGGTAGATGAAGGGGCTGCACTGGATTGTTACCTTTGCGGCGGTAGATGAAGGGACTGCACTCGATTGTTACCTTTGCAGTGGTAGATGAAGGGACTGCATTCTATTGTTACCTTTGCGACGGTAGATGAAGTGGCTGCACTCGATTGTAACCTTTGCGGCGGTAGATGAATGGGCCGCACTCGAGTGTTACCTTTGCGGCGGTAGATGAAGGGGCTGCACTCTGTTGTTACCTTTGCGGTGGTAGACGAATGGACTGCCCTCTGGTGTCACCTTTGCTGTGGTTGACGAATGGACTGCACTCCTATTGTTACCTTTGCGGCGGTAGAAGAACGGGCTGCACTCTATTGTTACCTTTGCGTTGGTAGTTGGAGGGACTGCACACTATTGTTACCTTTGCGGCGGTAGATGAAGGGTTGCACTCTATTGTTACCTTTGCGGCGATAGATGAAGGGGCTGCATTCGATTGTTACCTTTGCGGCGGTAGATGAAGGGACTACACTCTGTTGTTGCCTTTGCGGCGGTGGATGAAGAAGGTGCACTCTATTGTTACCTTTGCGGCGGTAGATGAGGGGACTGCACTCTGTTATTACCTTTGCGGCGGTAGATGAAGGGGGTGCACTCTATTGTTACCTTTGCGGCGGTAGATGAAGGGGCTGCATTCGATTGTTACCCTTGCGGCGGTAGATGAAGGGACTACACTCTGTGGTTGCCTTTGCGGCGGTAGATGAAGGGGGTGCACTCTATTGTTACCTTTGCGGCGGTAGATGAAGGGACTGCACTCTGTTATTACCTTTGCGGCGGTAGATGAAGGGGGTGCACTCTACTTTTACCTTTGCGGCGGTAGATGAAGGGTTGCACTCTATTGTTACCTTTGCGGCGATAGATAAAGGGACTGGACACTATTGTTTCCTTTGCGTTGGTAGTTGGAGGGACTGCACTCCACTGTTACCTTTGCGGCGGTAGATGAAGGGGCTGCACTCTATTATTACCTGTGCGGCGATAGATGAAGGGGCTGCATTATGTTATTACCTTTGCGGCGGTAGATGAAGGGGCTGCACTCTATTATTACCTTTGCGGCAGTAGATGAAGGAGCTGCACTCTATTGTTACCTTTGCGGCGGTAGATGAAGGGGCTGCACTCGATTGTTACCTTTGCGTTGGTAGTTGGAGGGACTGCACTCCACTGTTACCTTTGCGGCGGTAGATGAAGGGGCTGCACTCTATTATTACCTGTGCGGCGATAGATGAAGGGGCTGCATTATGTTATTACCTTTGCGGCGGTAGATGAAGGGGCTGCACTCTATTATTACCTTTGCGGCAGTAGATGAAGGAGCTGCACTCTATTGTTACCTTTGCGGCGGTAGATGGAGGGACTGCACTCGATTGTTACCTTTGCGGAGCGGTGGATAAAGGGGCTGCACTCTATTGTTACCTGTGCGGCGATAGATGAAGGGGCTGCACTCTATTATTACCTGTGCGGCGATATGAAGGGGCGGCACTATGTTATTACCTTTGCGGCGGTAGATGAAGGGGCTGCACTCTATTATTACCTTTGCGGCAGTAGATGAAGGAGCTGCACTCTATTGTTACCTTTGCGTTGGTAGTTGGAGGGACTGCACTCGATTGTCACCTTTGCGGAGCGGTGGATAAAGGGGCTGCACTCTATTGCTTCATTTGCGGCGATAGATGAAGCGGCTGCACTATGTTATTACCTTTGCTGCGGTAGATGAAGGGGCTGCATTCTATTGCTACATTAGCGGTGGTAGATGAAGGGGCTGCACTCTATTGTTACCTTTGCGGCGGTAGATGAAGGGGCTGCACTCGATTGTTACCTTTGCGGCGGTAGATGAAGGGGCTGCACTCTATTGTTACCTTTGCGTTGGTAGTTGGAGGGACTGCACTCGATTGTTACCTTTGCGGAGCGGTGGATAAAGGGGCTGCACTCTATTGTTACCTGTGCGGCGATAGATGAAGGGGCTGCACTCTATTATTACCTGTGCGGCGATATGAAGGGGCTGCACTATGTTATTACCTTTGCGGCGGTAGATGAAGGGGCTGCACTCTATTATTACCTTTGCGGCAGTAGATGAAGGAGCTGCACTCTATTGTTACCTTTGCGTTGGTAGTTGGAGGGACTGCACTCGATTGTCACCTTTGCGGAGCGGTGGATAAAGGGGCTGCACTCTATTGCTTCATTTGCGGCGATAGATGAAGCGGCTGCACTATGTTATTACCTTTGCTGCGGTAGATGAAGGGGCTGCATTCTATTGCTACATTAGCGGTGGTAGATGAAGGGGCTGCACTCTATTGTTACCTTTGCGGCGGTAGATGAAGGGGCTGCACTCGATTGTTACCTTTGCGGCGGTAGATGAAGGGGCTGCACTCTATTGTTACCTTTGCGGCGGTAGATGAAGGGGCTGCACTCGATTGTTACCTTTGCGGCGGTAGATGAAGGGGCTGCGCTCTATTGTTACCTTTGCGGCGGTAGATGAAGGGACTGCACTCTGTTGTTACCTTTTCGGCGGTAGATGAAGGGACTGCACTCTATTGTTACCTTTGCGGCGGTAGATGAAGGGACTGCACTCTATTGTTACCTTTGCGGCGGTAGATGAAGGGACTGCACTCGATTGTTACCTTTGCGGCGGTAGATGAAGGGGCTGCACTCTATTGTTACCTTTGCGGTGGTAGATGAAGGGGCTGCACTCTATTGTTACCTTTGCGGTGGTAGATGAAGGGGTTGCACTATATTGTTACCTATGCGGCGGTAGATGAAGGTGCTGCACTCTATTGTTACCTTTGCGGCGGTAGATGAAGGGGCTGCACTCTATTGTTACCTTTGCGGCGGTAGATGAAGGGACTGCACTCTATTGTTACCTTTGCGGCGGTGGATGAAGGGGCTGCGCTCTATTGTTACCTTTGCGGCGGTAGATGAAGGGACTGCACTCTATTGTTTCCTTTGCGGCGGTAGATGAAGGGACTGCACTATATTGTTACCTTTGCGGCGGTAGATGAAGGGGCTGCACTCTATTTTTACCATTGCGGCGGTAGATGAAGGGACTGCACTCTAGTGTTACCTTTGCGGCGGTAGATGAAGGGGCTGCACTCTATTGTTACCTTTGCGGCGGTAGATGAAGGGATTGCACTCTAGTGTTACCTTTGCGGCGGTATATGAAGGGGCTGCACTCTATTGTTACCTTTGCGGCGGTAGATGAAGGGACTGCACTCTATTGTTACCTTTGCGGCGGTGAATGAAGGGGCTGCGCTCTATTGTTACCTTTGCGGCGGTAGATGAAGGGACTGCACTCTTTTGTTACCTTTGCGGCGGTAGATGAAGGGACTGCACTCTATTTTTACCTTTGCGGCGGTAGATGAAGGGGCTGCACTCGATTTTTATCTTTGCGGCGGTAGATGAAGGGGCTGCACTCTATTGTTACCTTTGCGGCGGTAGATGAAGGGGCTGCACTCTGGCGCCGGGAAGATGAGGCTGAGACCCTCGCCCCGGACACACTCTGACTCCACCCGGGATGGCCGCCATTCCTCAGGACACAGCCTCTGCGAAGCCAGAACCACAAGACATGCATTAAAATTCTCTGAATTAGGAAAATGCTAAAATTATATTAAAAGAGGATTTCTTATCATGAGCACCACCACAACGAGCTGGTGAGGCTAAGACGACAAAACACATTTCACGCGTAACTTACGAGGGGATTATGAATACGCCCTCTGGTGTTGAGCATCGATACCATAAGGGACGGAAAATTTAATATTCAGGCGGGAGGGCTATGATGTTTAGGTTGGAGGCCAAAACCTGTTTAGGAGTTAAAAAAAAAAGCGGGGGGGAGGTTTTAGGGACGGGGAGTATTTTGATGACTTGATGTTTGTTTTATCTGCAAAAAGGTATTCAGTTTAATGATACGAGGGCATGATTTTTTGGTTAAGAAATACATTGATAACACGCGAAGCAAGATTTGTTTGAAACAAAATTCAGAGCCAAAAAAAACCCCACAGCCCCCCACCCCCCCTTGGATATCAAGTGGTCAGTCCCTAATTTTAATAAAGCGCCCTTCACAGGTACGTTTGCGTGCACAAAATTATGAACGTAGTCGTGACGTCACTTCATGACCATAATGACAATAACAGACACGCGATGGACAACCATAAAACGAGCGACTGTAACCAAGCAACCTACCATGTATACCAAGCGTCATATCTTATTGCAAAATATATAGCTGGCCACAGTGGCACCCGACAACACCTAAATACAACTTAAGTTTAAGGCTAACATTAACTCTTAAAAATTGATGGTTTTCGTTTAGCTTAAATGTGCAGCGCCAAGACATGGATTGATCCAGTAAAGTAAATCACACTGCTCTCACCGCTTTCGATAGTCCGTCAAAGACCTCGAAGTCAAATCCCCCATTCAAGGGGCAGAAAGTCCATTCCGCGAGCTTTGAGGCTGCAACGACAAGTTACAAAGAGATCTGATTCATGTACAAGTTACAAAGAGATCTGATTCATCTACAAGTTACAATGAGATCTGATTCATGTACAAGTTACAATGAGATCTGATTCATCTACAAGTTACAATGAGATCTGATTCATGTACAAGTTACAAAGAGATCTGATTCATGTACAAGTTACAAAGAGATCTGATTCATGTACAAGTTACAATGAGATCTGACTCATGTACAAGCTACAATGACATCGTATTCATCTACAAGTTACCCTTATTGCTCTGGATGAAATAAGCGTAGTAACTTGATGTCACTGACACCTATGTGAACACGTTTATTCGTCTTCTCAACAATGCATTGTAAAGTAGTATAGTATATAGACAACCGAGTAGTTGTTCTCATGGATTATAATATTGACCTCATCATGCAAATGGGAAGACACTAAACCCAGGCCATGTTGTATTACATGTATCGTCACAACCTCCTCTAAACTGTTCAATATCAGCTGCTGGGTGCCGATATGTAGCCAAATAATATTATTCTAATACCGAAACGACCGAACAGTTACTTCAAACCCTCCCAACAACCAAGGGTGCCGATCTGGCTCCGTTGGTAAGTAGGCTGAACTAAACTGCGGATCAACAGATAGTTACTACAGATCATGGTCGTGGACGTGGTACCTGGCACAATCGGACTAACTAAAATACCAACTCCAGCCTGACATGTCCACCTACCAATCCAGGGCCAGGGATCCGGCTCTCATATGTCCACCTACCAATCCAGGGCCAGGGATCCGGCTCTCATATTTCCACCTACCAATCCAGGGCCAGGGATCCGGCTCTCATATGTCCACGCACCAATCCAGGGCCAGGGATCCGGCTCTCATATGTCCACCTACCAATTCAGGGCCAGGGATCCCGCTCTCATATGTCCACCTACCAATCCAGGGCCAGGGATCCCGCTCCATGGAATCCTCATAGCATAGCTTGTCCTCGTTGACATCTTCCGGTGGCGCTGTGACAAAATATACAATAATTAAAAAAAAAATAATAGACATATAAGACTGCTGTACTTTCTTTATATTGCCAAACAGAAAACAAAAGATGGATTGGTTTTCATACAGCGCCGTTTGCCAAGTACCTGTTCACAAAACTTCACGGGCGTCGAATGTAATAACGATTGATGATGGGCAGGCAGTCTAGTTAGGAACGAGATTGGCTTCAAGATTAGCTGTCTATCAAATTTGATTGAGCAAACAGCCAGTCCCCCCCCCCTACCCTCCTCCCCACCCCCGCATGCCACCTTGTCTCTCTCTTTCTCCGTCACACACTGACCCAGCACAGCCATCCCACTAGTCCAATGTCTCAATCGGGGGAAACCAATGTCTCAATATTATATTGGATCAGCACTCAGACAGTATAGCGAACATGTCCACCAAGTTTTAGCTGGAGATGATTGTCGCCTCTGTTAATTGTTGTGTCGTATTACAGCATAGCGTGAGAGGATATCTAGATCGAGATGTTTTATAGGGTTGGTTGGTTGTATATTCAGGACGCTTTAACCACTTCTGTTCATATCGCATCAATGAGAGAAGGAAGGGAGAGTGGAGCCATGTCCCCGGGGGTGAGCCCCTACTCTTTGCGAAGAAGGACATGGTATCTTCATCCTGCGATCACACAGACATTGCCACAGCAGGGCGCGAACCAACAGACCTGGTTCATGTATGTAAATATAAAGATTTATACACTCATACATAGTATTTATATCTGGCAGCAATTTACTTATTATACCTCTCCCATTGACGCGATATGACCAAAATTGGCGTCCTGAATATACAACAAACAAACTTAAACTCCGAGCTGACCGTTGCAACGGGTGCATCAAAATAAACTTTTTCTACTTCAGTGTCCAAATGGGCGTTTGTGGAAAGTAAAAGGTGGCTCGATGTGTCAAACGATCAAGAGATGGGGGAACGGCCATTTAGACCTGATTTTACCCCGGGCGTTTGAGCACCTGCTGACTTTGAGGTTCAAACATTCCACGCACAGTGTCAACTGCCGCCGACAAGGGGAAGTGGCGCTCTGGACGCATCTGCTGTCAGATATAGTTTGGGGCTAGGGCGTCCCCTGTCGGTGGGACCGGTAAACAACATGTGTACACACGTTTATGAGGCTTCACAACTGGCACAAGTTTTAACTTTTGTGAAAGGAAAATTCAAGAAGTTGGATTGTTTTGGTCATTGGCAGATATTGGTTGCGGGATATGGTAGGTGTTTATAGTTTGTTATGAACGTTCAGGCCTTATGCGTTTGTGTTCTTATACGCAAAATCGACATTTTAAAAATAGCAAAACAGATAGATATGCAACTTTAAATGCTTACAGAAGGCATCGCAAAGACCATTAGGCATTGTATTAATACACTGATTCTGCAGGAGAAATCCTGCTGACGCACCACTATAATATCCTAGCCGACAGTGTGTGGTTCATATACAACATTGCGCAATGAGCGAGGCAATCAGCAGTCTCATTTCGAGGCCGAATACCGTAGAAGCCACGTGGTTTACGGTGTCATTTGATTTGGGGTTTAGCAGCGCGTTCAGCCTGTCGGCGTGTATCGTGACCCATGCCGGGTTACGGAATTCACACATGAAATGAATAATAGTGCTTATCACCCGTTGCTGTGGGGTCGCGCTATGACTGGTTACGTACGTCTGAGCGCTGAGCATGCCTCGCTGGAAGGCCATTGGTTTGACACCCCCCGCGGCATCGGAGGGTCCTGGGGGGGGGGGGGGAGGGGTAAGGTCTGAGGGTCAGGGCACCCCAGAGGGGGAGGAGGGGAAGAGGGGAAGGGTTCCCACCGGAGCCATGTTCCATCCCCGGGCGTTTCTCCTCCCCCGGGGTTGAAGAAAAGGGGTGGCACCAGGGGCACGGCTCGTGATAGATAGTGGCCCTCTGTGGGGGTTAATTACCCCACGGTCCTAGTGGAAATCCCAACAGATCCATCTCTGATTACAGTTAACCCTTCCCCTCCTTCCTCCCTCCTGCTCCCACTCCCCCCCCCCACCTCCCCTCCCCCTCCCCCCGGCCACTCAGGGCAATGTGTGACGACTCGACAGGGGGCGCTGCTTCCTTCAGTCCTATCGGATCGTCATCGCACCCCCCCCCCGCCCCCTCCCTCCTACACCCCCAACACCCCCCACCCCCTCTCGCCAGCAATCGCTCTTTGTCCCCCTCCCCCCCCCCCCCCCCTCCCTCTCCAGCTGTCATGGGAATATCAATCCCTCTCCACCCTCACCTTGTTTTTATTTCATCAAGACCTACGATTCAGCCATACTGTCTGGTCTTCTACCACCCCGCCGCCCACCCGCCGCTACGTCCAGCCAAACCTTTCACCCCCCACCCCCACCCACCACCCCACCCCCACACCCACACCCACACCTCGACCCCTATCGCAGCCCCGATCTTCACCGCTTTCGTTGGGGATATTGAGGCCCTTGAGTCAGTTCTTTGCGGCTCCTGTTTTTAATTAAGGTGGGCAATTGGGGACGGAATTGGTCAAGGGAAGCCACGAGGAGGAGGGACGGGGGGGGGGGGGGGGGCTGGAGGGGGAAGGGAAGAGGAGGAGGAGGGGGGGGGGCTAGTGACGAGGGTCTGTCCACCTTCTGGCGCCTGCTTGGGGCAAATGGAACAGGGTGGGCGTGGTCTACCCCAGAGCTCACCATCTGGGGAGACGGCGGTGGGAGGGGGGGGGGGGAAGTGGGGGGGGGGGGTCAGTGAAAGCGTAGATTTCATCGAGGGGTGTGTGGGGACGTAGGGTTGGGGGTGGGATTGGGTATCACACTGGGTGGGCGAGCTCAGAACAAGGCCAGTTCGGCGAGGCCGGTCGTTTAGCACTAATAAGAATATGCCAGGAGGGCTGACGGCTCTGATATGATGGCCTGTCCCACGATTGATTGCAAATCTACTTCGCCGCCGTCCCATCGGGAGTCCGCCAGACTGGGCCAAATGCTTTCCGTCAGACTCGCAAGATGCAGCTGTTTTGTCCCATGGCCAGCGCCCGCTCAGCGCCCAACCAGCGCCCAACCAGCGCCCACCCAGCCCCCATCCAGCGCCCATCCAGCTCCCATCCAGCACTCATCCAGCGCCCAACCAGCGCCCAACCAGCGCCCACCCAGCACCCATCCAGCGCCCATCCAGCGCCCATCCAGCGCCCAACCAGCGCCCACCCAGCACCCATCCAGCGCCCATCCAGCACCCATCCAGCGCCCACCCAGCGCCCAACCAGCGCCCAACGAGCGCCCACCAAGCACCCATCCAGCGCCCACCCAGCGCCCATCCAGCTCCCATCCAGCACTCATCCAGCGCCCAACCAGCGCCCAACCAGCGCCCACCCAGCACCCATCCACCGCCCATCCAGCGCCCATCCAGCGCCCAACCAGCGCCCACCCAGCACCCATCCAGCGCCCATCCAGCGCCTATCCAGCGCCCAACCAGCGCCCATCCAGCGCCCAACCAGCGCCCATCCAGCGCCCACCCAACAACCATCCAGCGCCCATCCAGATCCCATCCAGCGCCCACTCAGCGCCCAACCTGCGCCCAACCAGCGCCCAACCAGCGCCCATCCAGCGCCCACCCAACAACCATCCAGCGCCCATCCAGATCCCATCCAGCGCCCACTCAGCGCCCAACCTGCGCCCAACCAGCGCCCAACCAGCGCCCATCCAGCACCCAACCAGCGCCCATCCAGCGCCCACCCAACAACCATCCAGCGCCCACCCAGCGCCATCCAGGGCCCAAGCAGCGCCCATCCAGCGCCCATCCAGCACCCATCTAGCGCCCTCCCAGCGTTCACCCAGCGCCCACCCAGCGCCCATCCAGCGCCCATCCAGCACCCATCCCGCGCCCATCTAGCGCCCATCCAGTACCCACCCAGCGCCCATCCAGCGCCCATCCAGCGCCCACCCAGCGCTCATCCAGCGCCCATCCAGCTAGATCCAGCACCCATCCAGCACCCACCCAGCACCCATCCAGCGCCCATCCAGCGCCCACCCAGCACCCATCCAGCACCCACCCAGCACACACCCAGCACACACCCAGCACACACCCAGCCCCCATCCAGCGCCCATCCAGCGCCCATCCAGCGCCCATCCAGCGCCCACCCAGCCCCTATCCAGCATCCATCCAGCACCCATCCAGCGCCCATCCAGCGCCCATCCAGCGCCCACCCAGCCTCCATCCAGCATCCATCCAGCACCCATCCAGCACCCATCCAGCACCCACCCAGCACACACCCAGCGCCCACCCAGCACACACCCAGCCCCCATCCAGCGTCCATCCAGCGTCCATCCAGCGTCCATCCAGCGCCCATCCAGCGCCCATCCAGCGCCCATCCAGCGCCTACCCACCCACCCAATCACCAAGCCTTCTCCATCCAGCCGAGATTCCTTTACGAGCCGTCGCTAATTTTCTCAATTCCATCTTCTCCGCTGTCTCCTTGCGGGATTATCACATTTACGTGTGTTTTTTTCCCACACCCCATCCAGTCCTTATCGGCACTGTATACCTCGCTCATTATTCATCCCATCCCGGCCAATACCCCCTCTAGGGAGCTTCACACCTCCTCTACTGCATCAGCAGCCTTAGTCAGGTTTCTTCGGCAATTTTTGTCTAAGCATTACGCCAAGAAATCTGTTTTCTCTCCCCACCTTGCCATACAGATGCCTCACTCCGCACGGAGTAGATGCATAACACCACCTATATGGCATATACCGTAGTGTTGTGACACTCCCCATGGGCGACTTCAATCTGTGTTTTCAGTATTTAGTCCTCGCTATCACTATAGCCTACCCCTGATGTCGCCATGGTGATAAGATAATGGCGGTGCCGCAGTTGGAGAGTTTCCGCCGGGTAATCAGTGTTAAGTAGCCGCCAGCCTGGCCCTTTCTTGTCCCAGAGCGACTGCTGGCAATAACATCCCTGGCTCATCCAAGTCACATTAGACCAAGCAATACGGAGTAAGATCACAGGCTGAAATCCATCCCCGGATATTAATAGAGTCTGTCGGTGTAGGCGCAGACCTCTAGGCGCAGAACGATCTTTGCCAGATTTATGCCATTTTGGTTAGATCTGAAGACACCAATCACTTCATCGAATTAAAGAATTTATTTTATGGATATGATAGCAATTAGCTTAATATACAACAAATTACAAAATTGCGGATCCACACTTAAAATTATGACGATGTAACTGGCCATCACTTGCTACTATTCTGCTTCTTGGCATGAGAAGTGTACAGCTTTGGTTTGGTTGTATATTCAGGACGCTTTAACCACTTTTTGGTCATATCGCGTCAATGGGAGAAGGGAGGGAGAGTAGAGCCATGTCCCCGGGGGGTGACCCCCTACTCTTTGCTAAGAAGGACATGGGATCTATATCCTGCGACCACACAGATATGGCCAAAGCGGGCCACTGATCCACGTGCCGTTAGGCTCTCAGGTGGCCAGTGCACTCAATGCGAGCGCTCTACACCACTGAGCTAGCAGGATCCTACAGGTGAGTGCGATGTCTTCATGTACTATTGTATATCTTTCGACCAAATATGTATATTAACGGACATATGTCGCTTATCATCTCAATTCGCCATTCATAACTCAAAATAAAAGCCATTTAAAGAAAAAAACCCGCGAGGCAAAATGTCGAAAACACAATGCGAACACTCTCTATTAGCTCACTGAGGGAAAACCCATAGAATGCTAAGGACACAATGCAAATATAATGGCAGACTTTAAAAAATACCAAAACCGTCATGCCACTGAGGACCATAGACAGACGTCCGCTGCCAGAATACATAACGCCAAGTTGAAGCGGCACTTGTTGCAGAGTTGGCCCCCAGGTGGTGACATGTTTATGCGCTCGACCCGGCCCGTAATTGCCCACAGACAAAGATTCTCGGAGATCGAGTAGACGTCACGTGGCCTCGGCATTGCGGCCAGAGCAATTATAAGAAAGAACATATGTGCCTTTTTCATGCAGCTATTGCAGTTATTTGAGCTTTAACCAGGGATATATATATCTCCGCTCGCTTTGTCGCATGATGGGGGAGAATGGGACAGAATTACCCATGACCCCATGTTGCCCTACGAGTGGACGCAGCGGTTTACGCTACAATACACCGATCCACACTGTCAATCATTCATTGACGTCACTGTTGCTTTTGTTCCATCATGGGGCGAAAAAACGTCCGACAAACAAGACCGACAAACAAAGTAGCATGTTACTTTGTTTCCAGTTTCAGAGATGAGTACTTCTCACTTTTACCTACCATAAGTTACGATTGTCCATTTCATACTCACGATTCACGAAAAATGACTCAGGCGTGGGCGGGGCTTAGTGCGGAGTGCCGAACGGTGTATAGACCTATCCACACTCCGACACTAAGTCCCGCCCAAGTTTGAGTCCTTTTTCGTTATGCGTGAGTATGAAATTGACAATCATAGCTGATGGTAGGTACACGTGAGAAGTACTCATCTCTGAAATTGACAAGAAAGGGACACCCTGCTTTGTTTTTTCGGACTTGTTTGTCGGACGCACGTTGAAGACCCTTTTGATCGCCACATGATTGGATAAAAGCAAGAGTGACGTCACTCAATGAATGGTTGACAGCCTGGGGCGGTCTGTTATAACACTTAGCAGAAGTGGCACATTGCAAGCCTCTGGACGGCAAAACGTGGAAGGGCTCGTCATAAACATGTCCCATCGTGCATGGGTTGTAACATGACACATGCTTAATATTCATGACTGTCATTATAAAACACCAACATTGTGATATAGACTGACAGACGTGGGACTTACCATGAAATATTTGCAGCACATTCTTGTTCTTCTCCTCGAATCTCATGCACGAAAAACGGGATTTTCTGAAACGAATAAAATAACACATACAAAAGACAATAAAATACGGGAACGTTTTCTTTTCACATGCCTTCAAAGAAGCCAGTCGTATTTTTTCCAGAGCAAGCCGCGCTTTACAAGTCGTGGGGGATAACAGTTTTTGGGTCCATGTGATCTCTGACAGGCTTGGCAAGGAAACGAGACTCTAAATGTAGCCTATTTCTCTCTCGCTCGGTTTAAGGGGCGGTATGAGGGGTCCTCAAGAAAGGAAGGGAAGTCTGGTCCTCTGGCTGACAATATATATATGTGTTGCCATGGCAACACCATAACCATCCAAGGTTTCTGTACCAATAAGAGGGCATCATGCAGTGATATTGCCGCTATAGTCAGCCTCCGGATCGCATGGGAACGGAGGGCACCGCCCCTCCCCTTCGCCCCCCCCCCCCGCCCCCGGAACACCCTCCTCCCCTCCCACGCACACCTCCCACTGGATCACACTGACCCCCGTCCCGCCCCTCCCCCCCCCCCGCATGGCCCCTGGGGGCCCCCATGGACAGTGGAATGTAGCCTTTAGGACCAATAGGAAGACACTTAAACCAACCCAGGGTGGTGGACGAGGGCGGGCGAGAATGCCTTACGGCGTCGATGCGGGGGAGGGGTGCAACAGGAGACGGTTAGGGGAGGGGGTAAGGCGGTTGGAGGGTGGAGAGGGCGGTTAAGGGATGGGGAAGACGGTTGAAGGGTGGCGGTTAGGGGATGGGGGAAGGCGGTTAGGGGATAGGGAGGGTGGCTAGGGGAGGGGGAGGGTGGTTCGGGGATTGGGGAGAGCGGTTAGGGGGATTGGGTGGCGGGGGGGGGGGAGGGAGGGGGCGGTTGGAGGAAAAGGCTACAAGAGGCAATCGTAGGCTTTCCGTAAAGTATCTGCTTTTTTCTTCTGTAGCAAGACTTCGCTGTGCCACATGAAACCAAACCAACCAACCGAAACAGCTTTGCCGCCTTTCGTCATATCTGCTTCGCGAAGGACAAAACTCTTAACGTAAACCAGACTTGGTTTACTTGCTTGAATCCAGAATTACACAGGGACCAGAGCAATGTGGTCCCATAGTAGAAAGCTGACGTGAGTCGGTCACACTTGTCGCTAATCCAGGACATGGGCCCGCCCAGTCACCGTATCCAGAGGTCACAATCGGCCTTCATGGGACTCGGTGAGCCAATTCCTGCCACGTTGTGATGGTTGGTTAGTTGTATATTCAGGACGCTTTCTAATTCTGGTCATATCGCGTCAATGGGAGAAGGAAGCTTAGAACGGAGCCATGTCCTCGGGGTAACTCCCTACTCTTTGCGAAGAAGGACATGGGATCTTCATCCTGCGACCACACAGACATGGCCACAGCGGGGCTCAAACTACCGATCCACGTGCCGTTAGGCTCTCAGGTGACCAGAGCACTCAAGTCGAGCGCTCCAGTACACTGAGCTGTCGAGGCGGCCCACTACGCTATGAACCTATTCCATGCTATGACGCCAGCACCTGGGGCGCTGTCAAAATGCCGTTAGCGCTCTTTGTTCCTACCATATAAACATTCTAACCCACGTTGTCCATGAGGTCAAACGATAGTTTCATCCGCCATGGCACATATCCAGGGTTGGAAGTCAATTTGAGCATTCTACATATATCCTCTGCAGCCTGCAAATTACCCCAATTTAACATCTAAAGTTACATAGTCCTTAACTACAACATGGCTGCATTTAACTAAACACTTACATTAATATGAAGAAATGTAGATTAAAGTAAACATTTTCCATGAAGCCATCAGTTGAATAAGATCGCATATGTTTGTTCAATAAATGACATGAGCGTTCATTCTATGATCAGCGAAGAATTCAAAACTTTGTCAACATTCATTTTAATGCTCGAAGACCTCTCCATATAACCCTATTATACGTATTATGTTTACCAGCTGTCTGGCAAAAAGCGTTCCTTTTACAGAACTGGCCTCTTAACATGCCATTTTAATCGTGGCTCACTTGTTAAGAAACACAATCACCACAAGCGGGTGTTCTATCGACTATAGATAGTAACTATGACAGAAACTAAAACATGTCCCCCATAAAGCACTATATACTGGCGCACCGCATCTGTATATCTGAATAATATATCGTCCATTTCATCTCACAATGGTACTTAATTTCAGTAAATGTCTTTTTCGCAAAAATAAGTTTTGTCTTTTTGCCTGAGAACTGTGCCTAATACACATGATGCACGAAGACAAACAAAGATGGAGGCTGCTAAGTAGAATATCACGCAAGTCCTCGTATATATATATATATATATATATATATATATATATATATATACCACAGGGTTGTTTTCTGACTGGTTGTAGATTTAGCGGAGTCGCTGGAGGGGACGGGCTTCAGCCTTGGTCGTCCCCACTCCGACCGCTTTATGTCGGCTGTCTCTCCCGTCGCCTAAGACCACTGCCCACTTTTATTTCACACTCAGATAAAAGCCCAGGAAGATATAAAAGCCGGGATATATGGCAGAGATCACCAGGGTGCGCGGGGTGAAGCTGCCGGCGGTACTGGCGAGGTCGTCATTGAGGTCTGCACCCCCTCCACACAACCCGCCCCACCTACCCAGCTAGCAACACTGGCTACACGGAAGGCCAAGGGTGTGTGCCTTCCCCCTCACCCTCTACACACCCCGCCCCACATACCCAGCCAGCAACACTGGCTACACGGGAGGCCAAGGGTGTGTGCCTCCCCCCTCCCCTCTACACACCCCGTCCCAACTACCAAGCCAGCAACACTGGCTACACGGGAGGCCAAGGGTGTGTGCCTTCCCCCTCCCCTCTACACACCCCGCCCCACCTACCCAGCTAGCAACACTGGCTACACGGGAGGCCAAGGGTGTGTGCCTCCCCCCTCCCCTCCACACAACCCGCCCCACCTACCCAGCTAGTAACACTGGCTACACGGGAGGCCAAGGGTGTGTGCCTTCCCCCTCCCCTCTACACACCCCGCCCCACCTACCCAGCTAGCAACACTGGCTACACGAGAGGCCAAGGGTGTGTGCCTTCCCCCTCCCCTCTACACACCCCGTCCCAACTACCAAGCCAGCAACACTGGCTACACGGGAGGCCAAGGGTGTGTGCCCCCCCCCCCTCCACACACCCCGCCCCACCTACCCAGCTAGCAACACTGGCTAGACAGGAGGCCAAGGGTGTGTGCCCCCACCCCCTCTACACACCCCGTCCCACCTACCCAGCTAGCAACACTGGCTACACAGGAGGCCAAGGGTGTGTGCCCCCCCCCATTCACACACGGCGCCCCACCGACCCAGCGAGCAACACTGGCTAGACAGGAGGCCAAGGGTGTGTGCCCCCACCCCCTCTACACACCCCGCCCCACCTACCCAGCTAGCAACACTGGCTACACAGGAGGCCAAGGGTGTGTGCCTTCCCCCTCCCCTCTACACACCCCGCCTCACCTACCCAGCCAGCAACACTGGCTACACGGGAGGCCAAGGGCGTGTGCTTCCCCCTCCCCTCTACACACCCCGCCCCACCTACCCAGCTAGCAACACTGGCTAGACAGGAGGCCAAGGGTGTGTACCCCCACCCCCTCTACACACCCCGCCCCACCTACCCAGCTAGCAACACTGGCTACATGGGAGGCCAAGGGTGTGTGCTTTCCCCCTCCCCTCCACACACCACGCCCCACCTACCCAGCTAGCAACACTGGCTAGACAGGAGGCCAAGGGTGTGTGCCCCCAGCCCCTCTACACACCCCGCCCCACCTACCCAGCTAGCAACACTGGCTACACAGGAGGCCAAGGGTGTGTGCCTTCCCCCTCCCCCCTACACACCCCGCCTCACCTACCCAGCCAGCAACACTGGCTACACGGGAGGCCAAGGGTGTGTGCTTCCCCCTCCCCTCTACACACCCCGCCCCACCTACCCAGCTAGCAACACTGGCTAGACAGGAGGCCAAGGGTGTGTACCCCCACCCCGTCTACACACCCCGCCCCACCTACCCAGCTAGCAACACTGGCTACACGGGAGGCCAAGGGTGTGTGCCTCCCCCATCCCCTCTATACACCCCGCCCCACCTACCCAGCTAGCAACACTGGCTACACGGGAGGCCAAGGGTGTGTGCCTTCCCCCTCCCCTCTACATACACCGCCCCACCTACCCAGCTAGCAACACTGGCTACACGGGAGGCCAAGGGTGTGTACCCCCACCCCCTCTACACACCCCGCCCCACCTACCCAGCTAGCAACACTGGCTACACGGGAGGCCACTCCACCCCGGGAGGCCACCCCACCCCATCCCACATACCCAAATAGTAACACTGGCTGCACGGGAGGCCACCCCACCCCGCCCCACCTACCCAGCTAGCAACACTGGCTACACGGGAGGCCACCCCACCCCCGGGAGGCCATCCCACCCCATCCCACATACCCAAATAGTAACACTGGCTGCACGGGAGGCCACCCCACCCCGCCCCACATACCCAAATAGTAACACTGGCTGCACGGGAGGCCACCCCACCCCGCCCCACATACCCAAATAGTAACACTGGCTACACGGGAGGCCAAGGGTGTGTGCCCCCCCCCCCCTCCACACACCCCGCCCCACCTACCCAGCCAGCAACACTGGCTACACGGGAGGCCAAGGGTGTGTGCCTTCCCCCTCCCCTCTACACACCCCGCCCCACCTACCCAGCTAGCAACACTGGCTACACGGGAGGCCAAGGGTGTGTGCCTTCCCCCTCCCCTCTACATACCCCGCCCCACCTACCCAGCTAGCAACACTGGCTACACGGGAGGCCAAGGGTGTGTACCCCCACCCCCTCTACACACCCCGCCCCACCTACCCAGCTAGCAACACTGGCTACACGGGAGGCCACCCCACCCCGGGAGGCCACCCCACCCCATCCCATCCCACATACCCAAATAGTAACACTGGCTGCACGGGAGGCCACCCCACCCCGCCCCACCTACCCAGGTAGCAACACTGGCTACACGGGAGGCCACCCCACCCCCGGGAGGCCATCCCACCCCATCCCACATACCCAAATAGTAACACTGGCTGCACGGGAGGCCACCCCACCCCGCCCCACATACCCAAATAGTAACACTGGCTGCACGGGAGGCCACCCCACCCCGCCCCACATACCCAAATAGTAACACTGGCTACACGGGAGGCCAAGGGTGTGTGCCCCCCCCCCTCCACACACCCCGCCCCACCTACCCAGCCAGCAACACTGGCTACACGGGAGGCCAAGGGTGTGTGCCTTCCCCCTCCCCTCTACACACCCCGCCCCACCTACCCAGCTAGCAACACTGGCTACACGGGAGGCCAAGGGTGTGTGCCTTCCCCCTCCCCTCTACATACCCCGCCCCACCTACCCAGCTAGCAACACTGGCTACACGGGAGGCCAAGGGTGTGTACCCCCACCCCGTCTACACACCCCGCCCCACCTACCCAGCTAGCAACACTGGCTACACGGGAGGCCACCCCACCCCGGGAGGCCACCCCACCCCATCCCACATACCCAAATAGTAACACTGGCTGCACGGGAGGCCACCCCACCCCGCCCCACATACCCAAATAGTAACACTGGCTACACGGGAGGCCAAGGGTGTGTGCCCCCTCCCCTCCACACACCCCGCCCCACCTACCCAGCCAGCAACACTGGCTACACGGGAGGCCAAGGGTGTGTGCCTTCCCCCTCCCCTCTACACACCCCGCCCCACCTACCCAGCCAGCAACACTGGCTACACGGGAGGCCAAGGGTGTGTGCCTTCCCCCTCCCCTCTACATACCCCGCCCCACCTACCCAGCTAGCAACACTGGCTACACGGGAGGCCAAGGGTGTGTACCCCCACCCCCTCTACACACCCCGCCCCACCTACCCAGCTAGCAACACTGGCTACACGGGAGGCCACCCCACCCCCGGGAGGCCACCCCACCCCATCCCACATACCCAAATAGTAACACTGGCTGCACGGGAGGCCACCCCACCCCGCCCCACCTACCCAGCTAGCAACACTGGCTACACGGGAGGCCACCCCACCCCCGGGAGGCCATCCCACCCCATCCCACATACCCAAATAGTAACACTGGCTGCACGGGAGGCCACCCCACCCCGCCCCACATACCCAAATAGTAACACTGGCTACACGGGAGGCCAAGGGTGTGTGCCCCCTCCCCTCCACACACCCCGCCCCACCTACCCAGCCAGCAACACTGGCTACACGGGAGGCCAAGGGTGTGTGCCTTCCCCCTCCCCTCTACACACCCCGCCCCACCTACCCAGCTAGCAACACTGGCTACACGGGAGGCCAAGGGTGTGTGCCTTCCCCCTCCCCTCTACATACCCCGCCCCACCTACCCAGCTAGCAACACTGGCTACACGGGAGGCCAAGGGTGTGTACCCCCACCCCCTCTACACACCCCGCCCCACCTACCCAGCTAGCAACACTGGCTACACGGGAGGCCACCCCACCCCGGGAGGCCACCCCACCCCATCCCACATACCCAAATAGTAACACTGGCTGCACGGGAGGCCACCCCACCCCGCCCCACATACCCAAATAGTAACACTGGCTACACGGGAGGCCAAGGGTGTGTGCCCCCTCCCCTCCACACACCCCGCCCCACCTACCCAGCCAGCAACACTGGCTACACGGGAGGCCAAGGGTGTGTGCCTTCCCCCTCCCCTCTACACACCCCGCCCCACCTACCCAGCTAGCAACACTGGCTACACGGGAGGCCAAGGGTGTGTGCCTTCCCCCTCCCCTCTACATACCCCGCCCCACCTACCCAGCTAGCAACACTGGCTACACGGGAGGCCAAGGGTGTGTACCCCCACCCCCTCTACACACCCCGCCCCACCTACCCAGCTAGCAACACTGGCTACACGGGAGGCCACCCCACCCCCGGGAGGCCATCCCACCCCATCCCACATAGCCAAATAGTAACACTGGCTGCACGGGAGGCCACCCCACCCCGCCCCACATACCCAAATAGTAACACTGGCTGCACGGGAGGCCACCCCACCCCGCCCCACATACCCAAATAGTAACACTGGCTACACGGGAGGCCAAGGGTGTGTGCCCCCCCCCCCCCCTCCACACACCCCGCCCCACCTACCCAGCCAGCAACACTGGCTACACGGGAGGCCAAGGGTGTGTGCCTTCCCCCTCCCCTCTACACACCCCGCCCCACCTACCCAGCTAGCAACACTGGCTACACGGGAGGCCAAGGGTGTGTGCCTCCCCCCCCCCTCTACACACCCCGCCCCACCTACCCGGCTAGCAACACTGGCTACACGGGAGGCCAAGGGTGTGTGCCTTCCCCCTCCCCTCTACATACCCCGCCCCACCTACCCAGCTAGCAACACTGGCTACACGGGAGGCCAAGGGTGTGTGCCTTCCCCCTCCCCTCTACACACCCCGCCCCACCTACCCGGCTAGCAACACTGACTACACGGGAGGCCAAGGGTGTGTGTCTTCCCCCTCCCCTCCACACCCCGCCCCACCTACCCAGTCAGCAACACTGGCTACACGGGAGGCCAAGGGTGTGTGTCTTCCCCCTCCCCTCCACACCCCGCCCCACCTACCCAGCCAGCAACACTGGCTACACGGGAGGCCAAGGGTGTGTGCCTTCCCCCTCCCCTCCACACACCCCGCCCCACCTACCCAGCTAGCAACACTGGCTACACGGGAGTTCAAGGGTGTGTGCCCCGCCCCTCCCCCCTCCACACACCCCGCCCCACCTACCCGGCTAGCAACACTGGCTACACGGGAGGCCAATGGTGTGTGCCCCGCCCCCCTCCACACACCCCGCCCCACCTGCCCAGCTAGCAACACTGGCTACACGGAAGGCCAAGGGTGTGCCCCCTTCACCCACCTCACCCACCCCACTTACCCACCCAACAAAACTGGCTACACGAGAGGTCACAGCAGGGTGGGCTGTGACACCATCCCCACCGCCATCACCACCACCGCCACCACCACCAACGCCACGACCACATCACCAACGCAACCACCCTCCACACCACCCCCACCACCCCCACCAACCCCACCACCATCACCACCACCACCGCCACCACCACATCACCACCACACCACTACCACCACCGCCACTGCCACCGCCGCCATCGCCACCACCGCCACCACCGCCACCACCACCATCACCACTACCGCCACCACCGCCACCGCCGCCACCACCAACGCCACGACCACACCACCAACGCAACCACTGCCACCCCCACCAACCGCACCACCGACACCACCACCACCACACCACTACCACCACCGCTACCGCCTCCACCACCACCACCACCACTGCCACCACCGCCACCATCGCCACCACTGCCACCACCGCCACCACTACCACCACCGCCGCCACCACCACCACCACCGCCACCGCCACCGCCAACGCCACCACCGCCACCACTACCACCACCGCCGCCACCACCACCACTACCGCCGCCACCACCGTTACCGCCTCCACCACCACCACCACCACCACCGCCACCATCGCCACCACTGCCACCACTGCCACCACCGCCACCACCGCCACCACCGCTAGCGCCTCCACCACCACCACCACCACCACCGCCACCGCCACCGCCACCATCGCCACCACTGCCACCACCGCCACCACCGCCACCACCGCTACCGCCTCCACCGCCACCGCCAATATCATCACACTCTCGCCTATGCATCTACATTCACAGCTGTGTCTCTAGCACTTGGCTGGAGTTTATGAATCAGCAGGGAGCCGCCATAAGGCAAAGGTACCCGACCCAGTCAGGTGGTCCCTGGCCTCTGCTTCCCGGCAGCCATTTGGCGTCTTATGGCCCGACTTGCAGGCCATGAGAAGACAGACCGGGTGGAATCTACAGATGGGTGGGTGGATTGGACGAGGGGGGATGGGGGGGGGGTCTGCATAGAGGTGGGGGGGGGGGGGGGGTACGGTGGCTGAGGCCGTGTGCCCAGGGGGCAGATAGGAATAGGAGTGGCAAAGCTAAGGGTCGCGGACCAAGGGCGGGACGGTGTACGGGGTAGGGGGTGGGGGTGGGGGTTCACGACGAGGAGTAGAGTGAAGGTGGGGGGAGGGGGAGGGGGGGCGAAAGGAGGAGGGAGAGGGGGGAGGGGGGGGATATGAGAGAACCCACAGACCAGGGATCCCCTTGGTTTATCACCGTCCGACCCCCGGCCATGAATGGAATAACTCCGGAAGGGGGAATTGCAAAGCCTTGTTTGCGGTCAAGTCAAGCCGATGAAATGGGTTAAATGGGGTTTGCATCAATTCCAGGCTTCCGGTAGATAGTATTGTAAGTGTGACCCGCGCTCGGAGATCAACCGCCTTCCCTGACTGGACTAGACTTGACTTGACTTCCCTGGGTTTGACTTGGCTGAACTTCGGCTCGCGACCGTCATTCCATCCCCCGGAATAAAACACAAGCATAACCCTGGCGGCCACCGCCCGCGTTGGATGTCACGTGCCACATAGAAGTGGCATGGACGACGACCCCAACTCCCATGTGTCTGCCGCGTACGTGGTGGCGTGAATACCACTCCAATACCATTGCTCCCATAAAGTGGTTCTTTGTTTGGCCTTGTTGGAAGAAATTGTCGGCATTATTTTTTCTCAACATGGAGAAAGCGAATGTGCAAAAACAGAATAAGCTGCCAAATCAAAAGCGACACGTACCTTGCGATTCTTAATGACCTCCATCATTATGTGCGATAGCGTGGCTCAGACAGAGTTTGGGGGGCGGGGAAGTGGGGGTCGGGGCGGGGGGGGGGGCGGGGTCAGGCCCACCAACGCGGCAAAAAAATGCATCACTAATAACCTAACATTAGAGTTGGACGGACCCCTTGGTAAAGGGCCATCCTCCAGACATACATTGTAAAGACTGGGCCAAAGAAGTTGTGTAGGCTACGTTTGTGCACAGGGGCTACAACCGGGCAGTAGAGCCCTATGGGCGAGAGGGATGTCTGTTATAGCGTGACCATGATATTGGAACAGTGAATGGACTAAACTTGCTAAGCGCATGCGTTTAACTCTGGGTGCATTTAACAATATGGCGTTGCCGTTGGTTACCATGGAGAACCACAACGCATGACCTTGACCTCTTGACAGCCTGAATAGGACCCAGAGATGCGTGTACACCAGATCTGATAAGCCAATGGATTCGATCAAAACTACAGTAGCATAGACGATGGGGACCTCGCTTCGACGGACTACTTTGCCTGGCGGAGTAATTTGCTCGTCCGGCTGTGGCGCAGAGGCCGTTGGGTTTGATATAAGAGATAAAAGTCCCAAAGGACCGCGTATGAAACTGGTCGATATGAAATGCATTATGTGTGGGACAGTACGACTTCGTGTGTCGGCCAAGCATATCCCAGCCATAGCCCAGCCATAGCCCCGCCCCGTGGACACGTGGACCGTCTAAGAGTTGGACAGGGTAAAAAAAGTCGGGTAACCTCGGCTGTCTCCGGAGGCGGTCGGCTGCTTCCGCCGTCTCCACGACATTTTCCAGACCAGTAATTTTGCTCGTTCATAACATGCGTCCCCCCGAGGGCCTGGCAATAAAACCTGGGCGGCCAGGGCCCGGGTACCGGCCTCTCTCGGCCTCCGTCCAAGTGGCCTTTGTCCAGTACAATGCAGACCCGCTCCGATTCAATTTGGCAGCATTTGGGTTAAATTGAGCGGTCAATGTGGAAAGATTCCAGGTTTCTAGAAGCCTTAGAGCACCCAGCTCCGCTTGGAGATTGCCCGCGAGGCCAGTGGGTCATCAGTGGCATACAGGCTTAAGGCAAATCTGTACTCCATATGCCATTGGTTCGAAGCGGACGATTTCTCATAATTTGAAGTTCGACCAAATGCTGATTTACAGACCGATTAATGCTCTTATGCAATTGCGGATGCAAACAATACAAGCGCCTAAGGCGAGCGCCGATCCATCTATAAAATAGAATTGTTTTTGTCTCCTGATGGCACTGACTGATTTAAAGCCATTGTAAGCAAAATGTATCCAAACCCACATCAAATCCTGTACAAATACTCTTACATTAATAATCGCTTTTAACTCTTTTAACGCTTTTAACTGATTATTTGTTACAGCGCAGCACAGCGTCAGCATCGCGTGTCACTATTTATATGGCCTCATTTTACCCAAGATGGAGGTCAATGCATAATTGTGAGAAAGTATCTACATATTTAGAGGACCAGCGCGATAAGACTCTTGTTTTTAAATACATTCCTATAGCTCAGTATTAAAAACATGAAATCTGCTTGTCTAATTCATTAATAACCCAGGATAATAACATCCATTACTGACCCATTACATCACCGACCCATGACATTACTGACCTATTACATCACCGACCCATTACATTACTGACCAGAGATAGCAACATCCATTATTGACCCATTACATTACTGACCAGAGATAACAACATCCATTATTGACCCATTACATTACTGACCCGAGATAGCAAGATCCATTACTGACCAATTACATTACTGACCCGAGATAACATCCATTATTGACCCATTACATTACTGACCAGAGATAACAACAACCCATTACTGACCCATTACATTACTGACCCGAGATAGAAACATCCATTAATGACCCATTACATTACTGACCCATTACACTACTAACCATTACATTGCCGACCCATTACATTACTGACCCATTACATTACTGACCCATTACATAACTGACCCATTACATTACTGACCCATTACATTATTGACCCATTACATTACTGACCCGAGATAGCAGCATCCATTGCCGACCCATTACATTACTGACCCGTGCTCCTGACGCTGAACCCGGAACTTCCGTTGCGGCTCCTCGGACACGCAGATCACGTGGTACACGGTATCCTGCCTGAAGCAGGGGACGTCGCTTCCCGGATGGAACGACTTCCGGTCACATGGTGTGTGGATCTTCTCCTGAACAATGAGCTCCGTCTCCGTGGCGGTGATCTCGTGCTGCGTCTCCCACGTGTCTGTGTTTCGGAAGTAGAGTGTGTGGCTGAACCACTTCCGGCCCGCGCCCTCTGGCGTCGACCAGAGGAAGCGCGGGAATGTGCAATAACCTTTGCCGTCGCATTCTGAACGTTTTTTGAGACAAAGGAGAAATAATAAATGCATAAATAAATAGGGAGGTAGGATAGTGGGAAGAACACCAGCGTATTAGTGTAAATGAAATATAAAATATGGATGTATATGTTTGCGAGACACACAATCGACGTCTAAATATCCCGATCAACCACCCGCAGGTGACATATCACACAAGACATTAAGGCCACGACAGGAAATATAAACAGCCTAATCAAAGGGAATATCTTAAACCCAAAGCATATTGGGGATATGATCGCGTGTCCAAGTCTTAAGGAGACCTATCAAGAAGTTAGTGACCTTACCGTCTAAGAGAGACTAAGCAATAAGTCTGTGACCTTACTGTCTAAGCGAGACCGAGCAATAAGTCTGTGACCTTACTGTCTAAGAGAGACCGAGCAATAAGTCTGTGACCTAACCGTCTAAGAGAGACCGAGCAATAAGTCTGTGACCTTACCGTCTAAGAGAGATAGAGCAATAAGTCTGTGACCTTACGGTCTAAGAGAAACCGAGCAATAAGTCTGTGACCTTACCGTCTAAGAGAGACCGAGCAATAAGTCTGTGGCCTTACCGTCTAAGAGAGACCGAGCAATAAGTGTGACCTTACCATCTAAGAGAGACCGAGCAATAAGTCTGTGACCTTACCGTCTAAGAGAGACCGAGCAATAAGTCTGTGACCTTACCGTCTAAGAGAGACCGAGCAATAAGTCTGTGACCTTACCGTCTAAGAGAGACCGAGCAATACGTCTGTGACCTTACCGTCTAAGAGAGACCGAGCAATAAGTCTGTGACCTTACCGTCTAAGAGAAACCGAGCAATAAGTCTGTGACCTTACCGTCTAAGAGAGACCGAGCAATAAGTCTGTGACCTTACCGTCTAAGAGAGACCGAGCAATAAGTCTGTGACCTTACCGTCTAAGGGAGACCGAGCAATAAGTCTGTGACCTTACCGTCTAAGAGAGACCGAGCAACAAGTCTGTGACCTTACTGTCTAAGAGAGACCGAGCAATAAGTCTGTGACCTTACCGTCTAAGAGAGACCGAGCAATAAGTCTGTGACCTTACCGTCTAAGAGAGACCGAGCAATAAGTCGGTGACCTTACCGTCTAACAGAAGCAGGGCAATAAGTCTGTGACCTTACCGTCTAAGAGAGACCGAGCAATAAGTCTGTGACCTTACCGTCTAAGAGAGACCGAGCAATAAGTCTGTGACCTTACCGTCTAAGAGAGACCGAGCAATAAGTCTGTGACCTTACCGTCTAAGAGAGACCGAGCAATAAGTCTGTGACCTTACCGTCTAAGAGAGACCGAGCAATAAGTCTGTGACCTTACCGTCCAAGAGAGACCGAGCAATAAGTCTGTGACCTTACCGTCTACGAGAGACCGAGCAATAAGTCTGTGACCTTACCGTCTAAGAGAGACCGAGCAATAAGTCTGTGACCTTACCGTCTAAGAGAGACCGAGCAATAAGTCTGTGACCTTACCGTCTAAGAGAGACAGAGCAATAAGTCTGTGACCTTACCGTCTAAGAGAGACCGAGCAATACGTCTGTGACCTTGCCGTCTAAGAGAGACCGAGCAATAAGTCTGTGACCTTACCGTCTGAGAGAGACCAAGCAAAAAGTCTGTGACCTTACCGTCTAAGAGAGACCGAGCAATAAGTCTGTGACCTTACCGTCTACGAGAGACTGAGCAATAAATCTGTGACCTTATCGTCTACGAGAGACCGAGCAATAAGTCTGTGACCTTACCGTCTACGAGAGACCGAGCCATAAGTCTGTGACCTTACCGTCGAAGAGAGACCGAGCAATAAGTATGTGACCTTACCGTCTAAGAGAGAAAGAGCAATAAGTCTGTGACCTTACCGTCTAAGAGAGACCGAGCAATAAGTCTGTGACCTTACCGTCTAAGAGAGACCGAGCAATAAGTCTGTGACCTTCCGTCTAAGGGAGACCGAGCAATAAGTCTGTGACCTTACCGTCTAAGAGAGACCGAGCAATAAGTCTGTGACCTTACCGTCTAAGAGAGACCGAGCACCAAGTCTGTGACCTTACCGTCTAAGAGAGACCGAGCAATAAGTCTGTGACCTTACCGTCTAAGAGAGACCGAGCAATAAGTCTGTGACCTTACCGTCTAACAGAAGCAGGGCAATAAGTCTGTGACCTTACCGTCTAAGAGAGACCGAGCAATAAGTCTGTGACCTTACCGTCTAAGAGAGACCGAGCAATAAGTCTGTGACCTTACCGTCTAAGAGAGACCGAGCAATAAGTCTGTGACCTTACCGTCTAAGAGAGACCGAGCAATAAGTCTGTGACCTTACCGTCTAACAGAGACCGAGCAATAAGTCTGTGACCTTACCGTCTAAGAGAGACCGAGCAATAAGTCTGTGACCTTACCGTCCAAGGGAGACCGAGCAATTAGTTTGTGACCTTACCGTCTGAGAGAGACCGAGCAATAAGTCTGTGACCTTACCGTCTAAGAGAGACCGAGCAATAAGTCTGTGACCTTACCGTCTAAGAGAGACCGAGCAATAAGTCTGTGACCTTACCGTCTAAGAGAGACCGAGCAATAAGTCTGTGACCTTACCGTCTAAGAGAGACCGAGCAATAAGTCTGTGACCTTACCGTCTAAGAGAGACCGAGCAATAAGTCTGTGACCTTACCGTCTGAGAGAGACCGAGCAATAAGTCTGTGACCTTACCGTCTACGAGAGACCGAGCAATAAGTCTGTGACCTTACCGCCTAAGAGAGACAGAGCAATAAGTCTGTGACCTTACCGTCTAAGAGAGACCGAGCAATACGTATGTGACCTTGCCGTCTAAGAGAGACCGAGCAATAAGTCTGTGACCTTACCGTCTAAGAGAGACCGAGCAATAAGTCTGTGACCTTACCGTCTACGAGAGACTGAGCAATAAATCTGTGACCTTATCGTCTACGAGAGACCGAGCAATAAGTCTGTGACCTTTCCGTCTACGAGAGACCGAGCCATAAGTCTGTGACCTTACCGTCGAAGAGAGACCGAGCAATAAGTATGTGACCTTACCGTCTAAGAGAGACCGAGCAATAAGTCTGTGACCTTACCGTCTAAGAGAGACCGAGCAATAAGTCTGTGACCTTACTGTCTAAGAGAGACCGAGCAATAAGTCTGTGACCTTACCGTCTAAGAGAGACCGAGCAATAAGTCTGTGACCTTACCGTCTAAGAGAAACCGAGCAATAAGTCTGTGACCTTACCGTCTAAGAGAGACCGAGCAATAAGTCTGTGACCTTACCGTCTAAGGGAGACCGAGCAATAAGTCTGTGACCTTACCGTCTAAGAGAGACCGAGCACCAAGTCTGTGACCTTACCGTCGAAGAGAGACCGAGCAATAAGTCTGTGACCTTACCGTCTAAGAGAGACCGAGCAATAAGTCTGTGACCTTACCGTCTAACAGAAGCAGGGCAATAAGTCTGTGACCTTACCGTCTAAGAGGGACCGAGCAATAAGTCTGTGACCTTACCGTCTACGAGAGACCGAGCAATAAGTCTGTGACCTTACCGTCTAAGAGAGACCGAGCAATAAGTCTGTGACCTTACCGTCGAAGAGAGACCGAGCAATAAGTATGTGACCTTACCGTCTAAGAGAGGCCGAGCAATAAGTCTGTGACCTTACCGTCTAAGAGAGACCGAGCAATAAGTCTGTGACCTTACCGTCTAAGAGAGACCGAGCAATAAGTCTGTGACCTTACCGTCTAAGAGAGACCGAGCAATAAGTCTGTGACCTTACCGTCTAAGAGAGACCGAGCACCAAGTCTGTGACCTTACCGTCTAAGAGAGACCGAGCAATAAGTCTGTGACCTTACCGTCTAAGAGACACCGAGCAATAAGCCTGTGACCTTACCGTCTAACAGAAGCAGGGCAATAAGTCTGTGACCTTACCGTCTAAGAGAGACCGAGCAATAAGTCTGTGACCTTACCGTCTAAGAGAGACCGAGCAATAAGTCTGTGACCTTACCGTCTGCGAGAGACCGAGCCATAAGTCTGTGACCTTACCGTCTAAGAGAGACCGAGCAATAAGTCTGTGACCTTACCGTCTAAGAGAGACCGAGCAATAAGTCTGTGACCTTACCGTCTAAGAGAGACCGAGCAATAAGTCTGTGACCTTCCGTCTAAGGGAGACCGAGCAATAAGTCTGTGACCTTACCGTCTAAGAGAGACCGAGCAATAAGTCTGTGACCTTACCGTCTAAGAGAGACCGAGCACCAAGTCTGTGACCTTACCGTCTAAGAGAGACCGAGCAATAAGTCTGTGACCTTACCGTCTAAGAGAGACCGAGCAATAAGTCTGTGACCTTACCGTCTAACAGAAGCAGGGCAATAAGTCTGTGACCTTACCGTCTAAGAGAGACCGAGCAATAAGTCTGTGACCTTACCGTCTAAGAGAGACCGAGCAATAAGTCTGTGACCTTACCGTCTAAGAGAGACCGAGCAATAAGTCTGTGACCTTACCGTCTAAGAGAGACCGAGCAATAAGTCTGTGACCTTACCGTCTAACAGAGACCGAGCAATAAGTCTGTGACCTTACCGTCTAAGAGAGACCGAGCAATAAGTCTGTGACCTTACCGTCCAAGGGAGACCGAGCAATTAGTTTGTGACCTTACCGTCTGAGAGAGACCGAGCAATAAGTCTGTGACCTTACCGTCTAAGAGAGACCGAGCAATAAGTCTGTGACCTTACCGTCTAAGAGAGACCGAGCAATAAGTCTGTGACCTTACCGTCTAAGAGAGACCGAGCAATAAGTCTGTGACCTTACCGTCTAAGAGAGACCGAGCAATAAGTCTGTGACCTTACCGTCTAAGAGAGACCGAGCAATAAGTCTGTGACCTTACCGTCTGAGAGAGACCGAGCAATAAGTCTGTGACCTTACCGTCTACGAGAGACCGAGCAATAAGTCTGTGACCTTACCGCCTAAGAGAGACAGAGCAATAAGTCTGTGACCTTACCGTCTAAGAGAGACCGAGCAATACGTATGTGACCTTGCCGTCTAAGAGAGACCGAGCAATAAGTCTGTGACCTTACCGTCTAAGAGAGACCGAGCAATAAGTCTGTGACCTTACCGTCTACGAGAGACTGAGCAATAAATCTGTGACCTTATCGTCTACGAGAGACCGAGCAATAAGTCTGTGACCTTTCCGTCTACGAGAGACCGAGCCATAAGTCTGTGACCTTACCGTCGAAGAGAGACCGAGCAATAAGTATGTGACCTTACCGTCTAAGAGAGACCGAACAATAAGTCTGTGACCTTACCGTCTAAGAGAGACCGAGCAATAAGTCTGTGACCTTACTGTCTAAGAGAGACCGAGCAATAAGTCTGTGACCTTACCGTCTAAGAGAGACAGAGCAATAAGTCTGTGACCTTACCGTCTAAGAGAAACCGAGCAATAAGTCTGTGACCTTACCGTCTAAGAGAGACCGAGCAATAAGTCTGTGACCTTACCGTCTAAGGGAGACCGAGCAATAAGTCTGTGACCTTACCGTCTAAGGGAGACCGAGCAATAAGTCTGTGACCTTACCGTCTAAGAGAGACCGAGCAATAAGTCTGTGACCTTACCGTCTAAGAGAGACCGAGCACCAAGTCTGTGACCTTACCGTCGAAGAGAGACCGAGCAATAAGTCTGTGACCTTACCGTCTAAGAGAGACCGAGCAATAAGTCTGTGACCTTACCGTCTAACAGAAGCAGGGCAATAAGTCTGTGACCTTACCGTCTAAGAGGGACCGAGCAATAAGTCTGTGACCTTACCGTCTAAGAGAGACCGAGCAATAAGTCTGTGACCTTACCGTCTAAGAGAGACCGAGCAATAAGTCTGTGACCTTACCGTCGAAGAGAGACCGAGCAATAAGTATGTGACCTTACCGTCTAAGAGAGGCCGAGCAATAAGTCTGTGACCTTACCGTCTAAGAGAGACCGAGCAATAAGTCTGTGACCTTACCGTCTAAGAGAGACCGAGCAATAAGTCTGTGACCTTACCGTCTAAGAGAGACCGAGCAATAAGTCTGTGACCTTACCGTCTAAGAGAGACCGAGCACCAAGTCTGTGACCTTACCGTCTAAGAGAGACCGAGCAATAAGTCTGTGACCTTACCGTCTAAGAGACACCGAGCAATAAGCCTGTGACCTTACCGTCTAACAGAAGCAGGGCAATAAGTCTGTGACCTTACCGTCTAAGAGAGACCGAGCAATAAGTCTGTGACCTTACCGTCTGCGAGAGACCGAGCCATAAGTCTGTGACCTTACCGTCTAAGAGAGACCGAGCAATAAGTCTGTGACCTTACCGTCTAAGAGAGACCGAGCAATAAGTCTGTGACCTTACTGTCTAAGAGAGACAGAGCAATAAGTCTGTGACCTTACCGTCTAAGAGAGACCGAGCAATAAGTCTGTGACCTTACCGTCCAAGAGAGACAGAGCAATAAGTCTGTGACCTTACCGTCTAAGAGAGACCGAGCAATAAGTCTGTGACCTTACTGTCTAAGAGAGACAGAGCAATAAGTCTGTGACCTTACCGTCTAAGAGAGACCGATCAATAAGTCTGTGACCTTACCGTCTAAGAGAGACCGAGCAATAAGTCTGTGACCTTATCGTCTACGAGAGACCGAGCCATAAGTCTGTGACCTTACCGTCGAAGAGAGACCGAGCAATAAATATGTGACCTTACAGTCTAAGAGAGACCGAGCAATAAGTCTGTGACCTTACCGTCTAAGAGAGACCGAGCAATAAGTCTGTGACCTTACCGTCTAAGAGAGACCGAGCAATAAGTCTGTGACCTTTCGTCTAAGGGAGACCGAGCAATAAGTCTGTGACCTTACCGTCTAAGAGAGACCGAGCAATAAGTCTGTGACCTTACCGTCTAAGAGAGACCGAGCACCAAGTCTGTGACCTTACCGTCTAAGAGAGACCGAGCAATAAGTCTGTGACCTCACCGTCTAAGAGAGACCGAGCAATAAGTCTGTGACCTTACCGTCTAACAGAAGCAGGGCAATAAGTCTGTGACCTTACCGTCTAAGAGAGACCGAGCAATAAGTCTGTGACCTTACCGTCTAAGAGAGACCGAGCAATAAGTCTGTGACCTTACCGTCTAAGAGAGACCGAGCAATAAGTCTGTGACCTTACCGTCTAAGAGAGACCGAGCAATAAGTCTGTGACCTTACCGTCTAACAGAGACCGAGCAATAAGTCTGTGACCTTACCGTCTAAGAGAGACCGAGCAATAAGTCTGTGACCTTACCGTCCAAGAGAGACCGAGCAATAAGTTTGTGACCTTACCGTCTGAGAGAGACCGAGCAATAAGTCTGTGACCTTACCGTCTAAGAGAGACCGAGCCATAAGTCTGTGACCTTACCGTCTAAGAGAGACCGAGCAATAAGTCTGTGACCTTACCGTCTAAGAGAGACCGAGCAATAAGTCTGTGACCTTACCGTCTACGGGAGACCGAGCAATAAGTCTGTGACCTTACCGTCTAAGAGAGACCGAGCAATAAGTCTGTGACCTTACCGTCTGAGAGAGACCGAGCAATAAGTCTGTGACCTTACCGTCTACGAGAGACCGAGCAATAAGTCTGTGACCTTACCGTCTAAGAGAGACAGAGCAATAAGTCTGTGACCTTACCGTCTAAGAGAGACCGAGCAATAAGTCTGTGACCTTACCGTCTAAGAGAGACCGAGCAATAAGTCTGTGACCTTACCGTCTAAGAGAGACCGAGCAATAAGTCTGTGACCTTACCGTCTAAGAGAGACCGAGCAATAAGTCTGTGACCTTACCGTCTAAGAGAGACCGAGCAATAAGTCTGTGACCTTACCGTCCAAGAGAGACCGAGCAATAAGTTTGTGACCTTACCGTCTGAGAGAGACCGAGCAATAAGTCTGTGACCTTACCGTCTAAGAGAGACCGAGCAATAAGTCTGTGACCTTACCGTCTAAGAGAGACCGAGCAATAAGTCTGTGACCTTACCGTCTAAGAGAGACCGAGCAATAAGTCTGTGACCTTACCGTCTACGGGAGACCGAGCAATAAGTCTGTGACCTTACCGTCTAAGAGAGACCGAGCAATAAGTCTGTGACCTTACCGTCTGAGAGAGACCGAGCAATAAGTCTGTGACCTTACCGTCTACGAGAGACCGAGCAATAAGTCTGTGACCTTACCGTCTAAGAGAGACAGAGCAATAAGTCTGTGACCTTACCGTCTAAGAGAGACCGAGCAATACGTCTGTGACCTTGCCGTCTAGGAGAGACCGAGCAATAAGTCTGTGACCTTACCGTCTAAGAGAGACCGAGCAATAAGTCTGTGACCTTACCGTCTACGAGAGACTGAGCAATAAATCTGTGACCTTACCGTCTACGAGAGACCGAGCAATAAGTCTGTGACCTTACCGTCTAACAGAAGCAGGGCAATAAGTCTGTGACCTTACCGTCTAAGAGAGACCGAGCAATAAGTCTGTGACCTTACCGTCTAAGAGAGACCGAGCAATAAGTCTGTGACCTTACCGTCTAAGAGAGACCGAGCAATAAGTCTGTGACCTTACCGTCTAAGAGAGACCGAGCAATAAGTCTGTGACCTTACCGTCTAACAGAGACCGAGCAATAAGTCTGTGACCTTACCGTCTAAGAGAGACCGAGCAATAAGTCTGTGACCTTACCGTCCAAGGGAGACCGAGCAATTAGTTTGTGACCTTACCGTCTGAGAGAGACCGAGCAATAAGTCTGTGACCTTACCGTCTAAGAGAGACCGAGCAATAAGTCTGTGACCTTACCGTCTAAGAGAGACCGAGCAATAAGTCTGTGACCTTACCGTCTAAGAGAGACCGAGCAATAAGTCTGTGACCTTACCGTCTAAGAGAGACCGAGCAATAAGTCTGTGACCTTACCGTCTAAGAGAGACCGAGCAATAAGTCTGTGACCTTACCGTCTGAGAGAGACCGAGCAATAAGTCTGTGACCTTACCGTCTACGAGAGACCGAGCAATAAGTCTGTGACCTTACCGCCTAAGAGAGACAGAGCAATAAGTCTGTGACCTTACCGTCTAAGAGAGACCGAGCAATACGTATGTGACCTTGCCGTCTAAGAGAGACCGAGCAATAAGTCTGTGACCTTACCGTCTAAGAGAGACCGAGCAATAAGTCTGTGACCTTACCGTCTACGAGAGACTGAGCAATAAATCTGTGACCTTATCGTCTACGAGAGACCGAGCAATAAGTCTGTGACCTTTCCGTCTACGAGAGACCGAGCCATAAGTCTGTGACCTTACCGTCGAAGAGAGACCGAGCAATAAGTATGTGACCTTACCGTCTAAGAGAGACCGAGCAATAAGTCTGTGACCTTACCGTCTAAGAGAGACCGAGCAATAAGTCTGTGACCTTACTGTCTAAGAGAGACCGAGCAATAAGTCTGTGACCTTACCGTCTAAGAGAGACCGAGCAATACGTCTGTGACCTTACCGTCTAAGAGAGACAGAGCAATAAGTCTGTGACCTTACCGTCTAAGAGAAACCGAGCAATAAGTCTGTGACCTTACCGTCTAAGAGAGACCGAGCAATAAGTCTGTGACCTTACCGTCTAAGGGAGACCGAGCAATAAGTCTGTGACCTTACCGTCTAAGGGAGACCGAGCAATAAGTCTGTGACCTTACCGTCTAAGAGAGACCGAGCAATAAGTCTGTGACCTTACCGTCTAAGAGAGACCGAGCACCAAGTCTGTGACCTTACCGTCGAAGAGAGACCGAGCAATAAGTCTGTGACCTTACCGTCTAAGAGAGACCGAGCAATAAGTCTGTGACCTTACCGTCTAACAGAAGCAGGGCAATAAGTCTGTGACCTTACCGTCTAAGAGGGACCGAGCAATAAGTCTGTGACCTTACCGTCTAAGAGAGACCGAGCAATAAGTCTGTGACCTTACCGTCTAAGAGAGACCGAGCAATAAGTCTGTGACCTTACCGTCGAAGAGAGACCGAGCAATAAGTATGTGACCTTACCGTCTAAGAGAGGCCGAGCAATAAGTCTGTGACCTTACCGTCTAAGAGAGACCGAGCAATAAGTCTGTGACCTTACCGTCTAAGAGAGACCGAGCAATAAGTCTGTGACCTTACCGTCTAAGAGAGACCGAGCAATAAGTCTGTGACCTTACCGTCTAAGAGAGACCGAGCACCAAGTCTGTGACCTTACCGTCTAAGAGAGACCGAGCAATAAGTCTGTGACCTTACCGTCTAAGAGAGACCGAGCAATAAGCCTGTGACCTTACCGTCTAACAAAAGCAGGGCAATAAGTCTGTGACCTTACCGTCTAAGAGAGACCGAGCAATAAGTCTGTGACCTTACCGTCTAAGAGAGACCGAGCAATAAGTCTGTGACCTTACCGTCTGCGAGAGACCGAGCCATAAGTCTGTGACCTTACCGTCTAAGAGAGACCGAGCAATAAGTCTGTGACCTTACCGTCTAAGAGAGACCGAGCAATAAGTCTGTGACCTTACTGTCTAAGAGAGACAGAGCAATAAGTCTGTGACCTTACCGTCTAAGAGAGACCGAGCAATAAGTCTGTGACCTTACCGTCCAAGAGAGACAGAGCAATAAGTCTGTGACCTTACCGTCTAAGAGAGACCGAGCAATAAGTCTGTGACCTTACTGTCTAAGAGAGACAGAGCAATAAGTCTGTGACCTTACCGTCTAAGAGAGACCGATCAATAAGTCTGTGACCTTACCGTCTAAGAGAGACCGAGCAATAAGTCTGTGACCTTATCGTCTACGAGAGACCGAGCCATAAGTCTGTGACCTTACCGTCTACGAGAGACCGAGCAATAAATATGTGACCTTACCGTCTAAGAGAGACCGAGCAATAAGTCTGTGACCTTACCGTCTAAGAGAGACCGAGCAATAAGTCTGTGACCTTACCGTCTAAGAGAGACCGAGCAATAAGTCTGTGACCTTTCGTCTAAGGGAGACCGAGCAATAAGTCTGTGACCTTACCGTCTAAGAGAGACCGAGCAATAAGTCTGTGACCTTACCGTCTAAGAGAGACCGAGCACCAAGTCTGTGACCTTACCGTCTAAGAGAGACCGAGCAATAAGTCTGTGACCTCACCGTCTAAGAGAGACCGAGCAATAAGTCTGTGACCTTACCGTCTAACAGAAGCAGGGCAATAAGTCTGTGACCTTACCGTCTAAGAGAGACCGAGCAATAAGTCTGTGACCTTACCGTCTAAGAGAGACCGAGCAATAAGTCTGTGACCTTACCGTCTAAGAGAGACCGAGCAATAAGTCTGTGACCTTACCGTCTAAGAGAGACCGAGCAATAAGTCTGTGACCTTACCGTCTAACAGAGACCGAGCAATAAGTCTGTGACCTTACCGTCTAAGAGAGACCGAGCAATAAGTCTGTGACCTTACCGTCCAAGAGAGACCGAGCAATAAGTTTGTGACCTTACCGTCTGAGAGAGACCGAGCAATAAGTCTGTGACCTTACCGTCTAAGAGAGACCGAGCAATAAGTCTGTGACCTTACCGTCTAAGAGAGACCGAGCAATAAGTCTGTGACCTTACCGTCTAAGAGAGACCGAGCAATAAGTCTGTGACCTTACCGTCTACGGGAGACCGAGCAATAAGTCTGTGACCTTACCGTCTAAGAGAGACCGAGCAATAAGTCTGTGACCTTACCGTCTGAGAGAGACCGAGCAATAAGTCTGTGACCTTACCGTCTACGAGAGACCGAGCAATAAGTCTGTGACCTTACCGTCTAAGAGAGACAGAGCAATAAGTCTGTGACCTTACCGTCTAAGAGAGACCGAGCAATACGTCTGTGACCTTGCCGTCTAGGAGAGACCGAGCAATAAGTCTGTGACCTTACCGTCTAAGAGAGACCGAGCAATAAGTCTGTGACCTTACCGTCTACGAGAGACTGAGCAATAAATCTGTGACCTTACCGTCTACGAGAGACCGAGCAATAAGTCTGTGACCTTACCGTCTACGAGAGACCGAGCCATCAGTCTGTGACCTTACCGTCGAAGAGAGACCGAGCAATAAGTCTGTGACCTTACCGTCTAAGAGAGACCGAGAATAAGTCTGTGACCTTACTGTCTAAGAGAGACAGAGCAATAAGTCTGTGACCTTACCGTCTAAGAGAGACCGAGCAATGAGTCTGTGACCTTACCGTCTACGAGAGACCGAGCAATAAGTCTGTGAACTTACCGTCTACGAGAGACCGAGCAATAAGTCTGTGACCTTACGGTCTAAAAGAGACCGAGCAATAAGTCTGTGACCTTACCGTCTGAGAGAGACCGAGCAATAAATATGTGACCTTACCGTCTACGAGAGACCGAGCAATAAGTCTGTGACCTTACCGTCTAAGAGAGACCGGGCAATAAGTCTGTGACCTTACCGTCTAAGAGAGACCGAGCAATACGTCTGTGACCTTACCGTCTAAGAGAGACCGAGCAATAAGTCTGTGACCTTACCGTCTAAGAGAGACCAAGCAATAAGTCTGTGACCTTACCGTCCAAGAGAGACCGAGCAATAAGTCTGTGACCTTACCGTCTACGAGAGACTGAGCAATAAGTCTGTGACCTTACCATCTACGAGAGACCGTGCAATAAGTCTGTGACCTTACCGTCTACGAGAGACCGAGCAATAAGTCTGTGACCTTACCGTCTAAGAGCGACCGATCAATAAGTCTGTGACCTTACCGTCTAAGAGAGACCGAGCAATAAGTCTGTGACCTTACCGTCTAAGAGAGACCGAACAATAAGTCTGTGACCTTACCGTGTAAGAGAGACCGAGCAATAAGTCTGTGACCTTACCGTCTAAGAGAGACCGAGCAATAAGTCTGTGACCTTACCGTCTACGAGAGACCGAGCAATAAGTCTGTGACCTTACCGTATAAGAGAGACCGAGCAATAAGTCTGTGACCTTACCGTCTAAGAGAGACCGAGCAATAAGTCTGTGACCTTACCGTCTAAGAGAGACCGAGCAATAAGTCTGTGACCTTACCGTCTAAGAGAGACCGAGCAATAAGTCTGTGACCTTACCGTCTACGAGAGACCGAGCAATAAGTCTGTGAACTTGCCGTCTACGAGAGACCGAGCAATAAGTCTGTGACCTTACAGTCTAAAAGAGACCGAGCAATAAGTCTGTGACCTTACCGTCTGAGAGAGACCGAGCAATAAGTCTATGACCTTACCGTCTAAGAGAGACCGAGCAATAAGTCTGTGACCTTACCGTCGAAGAGAGACCGAGCAATAAGTCTGTGAACTTACCGTCCAAGAGAGACCGAGCAATAAGTCTGTGACCTTACGGTCTAAAAGAGACCGAGCAATAAGTCTGTGACCTTACCGTCTGAGAGAGACCGAGCAATAAATATGTGACCTTACCGTCTACGGGAGACCGAGCAATAAGTCTGTGACCTTTCCGTCTAAGATAGACAGAGCAATAAGTCTGTGACCTTACCGTCTAAGAGAGACCGAGCAATAAGTCTGTGACCTTACCGTCTAAGAGAGACCGAGCAATAAGTCTGTGACCTTACCGTCGAAGAGAGACAGAGCAATAAGTCTGTGACCTTACCGTCTAAGAGAAACCGAGCAATAAGTCTGTGACCTTACCGTCTAAGAGAGACCGAGCAATAAGTCTGTGACCTTACCGTCTAAGAGAGACCAACCAATAAGTCTGTAACCTTACCGTCCAAGAGAGACCGAGCAATAAGTCTGTGACCTTACCGTCTAAGAGAAACCGAGCAATACGTCTGTGACCTTACCGTCTAAGAGAGACCGAGCAATAAGTCTGTGACCTTACCGTCTAAGAGAGACCAAGCAATAAGTCTGTAACCTTACCGTCCAAGAGAGACCGAGAAATAAGTCTGTGACCTTACCGTCTACGAGAGACTGAGCAATAAGTCTGTGACCTTACCGTCTACGAGAGACCGAGCAATAAGTCTGTGACCTTACCGTCTAAGAGAGACCGAGCAATAAGTCTGTGACCTTACCGTCTACGAGAGACCGAGCAATAAGTCTGTGAACTTACCGTCTACGAGAGACCGAGTAATAAGTCTGTGACCTTACGGTCTAAAAGAGACCGAGCAATAAGTCTGTGACCTTACCGTCTAAGAGAGACCGAGCAATAAGTCTGTGACCTTACCGTCTACGAGAGACCGAGCAATAAGTCTGTGACCTTACCGTCTAACAGAAGCAGGGCAATAAGTCTGTGACCTTACCGTCTAAGAGAGACCGAGCAATAAGTCTGTGACCTTACCGTCTAAGAGAGACCGAGCAATACGTCTGTGACCTCACCGTCTAAGAGAGACCGAGCAATAAGTCTGTGACCTTACCGTCTACGAGAGACCGAGCAATAAGTCTGTCACCTTACCGTCTAAGGGAGACCGAGCAATAAGTCTGTGACTTTACCGTCTAAGGGAGACCGAGCAATAAGTCTGTGACCTTACGGTCTAAGAGAGACCGAGCAATAAGTCTGTGACCTTACCGTCTAAGAGAGACCGAGCAATAAGTCTGTGACCTTACCGTCTAAGAGAGACCGAGCAATAAGTCTGTGACCTTACCGTCTAAGAGAGACCGAGCAATAAGTCTGTGACCTTACTGTCTAAGAGAGACCGAGCAATAAGTCTGTGACCTTACCGTCTAAGAGAGACCGAGCAATAAGTCTGTGACCTTACCGTCTAAGAGAGACCGAGCAATAAGTCTGTGACCTTACCGTCTAAGAGAGACCGAGCAATAAGTCTGTGACCTTACTGTCTAAGAGAGACCGAGCAATAAGTCTGTGACCTTACCGTCTACGAGAGACCGAGCAATAAGTCTGTGACCTTACCGTCTACGAGAGACCGAGCAATAAGTCTGTGAACTTACCGTCTACGAGAGACCGAGTAATAAGTCTGTGACCTTACGGTCTAAAAGAGACCGAGCAATAAGTCTGTGACCTTACCGTCTAAGAGAGACCGAGCAATAAGTCTGTGACCTTACCGTCTACGAGAGACCGAGCAATAAGTCTGTGACCTTACCGTCTAACAGAAGCAGGGCAATAAGTCTGTGACCTTACCGTCTAAGAGAGACCGAGCAATAAGTCTGTGACCTTACCGTCTAAGAGAGACCGAGCAATACGTCTGTGACCTTACCGTCTAAGAGAGACCGAGCAATAAGTCTGTGACCTTACCGTCTACGAGAGACCGAGCAATAAGTCTGTGACCTTACCGTCTAAGGGAGACCGAGCAATAAGTCTGTGACCTTACCGTCTAAGGGAGACCGAGCAATAAGTCTGTGACCTTACCGTCTAAGAGAGACCGAGCAATAAGTCTGTGACCTTACCGTCTAAGAGAGACCGAGCAATAAGTCTGTGACCTTACCGTCTAAGGGAGACCGAGCAATAAGTCTGTGACCTTACCGTCTAAGAGAGACCGAGCAATAAGTCTGTGACGTTACTGTCTAAGAGAGACCGAGCAATAAGTCTGTGACCTTACCGTCTAGGAGAGACCGAGCAATAAGTCTGTGACCTTACCGTCTAAGAGAGACCGAGCAATAAGTCTGTGACCTTACCGTCTAAGAGAGACCGAGCAATAAGTCTGTGACCTTACCGTCTAAGAGAGACCGAGCAATAAGTCTGTGACCTTACTGTCTAAGAGAGACCGAGCAATAAGTCTGTGACCTTACCGTCTACGAGAGACCGAGCAATAAGTCTGTGACCTTACTGTCTAAGAGAGACCGAGCAACACGTTTGTGACCTTACCGTCGCAGAAGACTATCCAGAGCGATAATAGGGCTATCTCGACGCGCATGTTGTCATACATCCCGGGTCACGGCGCACGAGTGGTGGACGCGGGCGGCACGGACTCGACTCGACTGCGCATGCGCTTGAGCATGCTCTGGCGACAGCTCCAGCGACGAGAGACCGCGGCGGAGACCTGAAGATGGCGATAAGTGGAATTAGTCAAGACCGCCACAAATCATTCATTGCGAGGGACCTGGAAGGGGTAAATGGCGACACGCGACACAGGCATATTTTAACAATCAACATTCGACATTGACCCTCAAATTCCGACATTGAGTATCTAAAAAGCGACATCGACACAGATTGTGGCATTTTAGAAAAGAAATAAAAAGACACTAGACTTAGCCAAAAAGGGACACGGAACCTCGTAAAAAACCGTCATTCAACATTCAAATTTTGAAAAATCGACCAGGACACTGGTCCTCCCCTTTTTAGACCTCTATTGTGGGTTATCAGGGCGACGTGACGGTGTATTAACGAGAAACACGTAGAGGGTGTTCCGGGTCCGTGTTTTGTGTCAAAGTAAATCAACCATGTAGGAGGCGAGAATGACAAAAAGTGGCCCTTCCACTGGAGCACATAAAGTCGCCCGTTCGGGTTGCTGCGTGGAGGCGTGGAGGAGTGGAGATGGAAACAGACCAGGAGGGGAGAGGGAGGGCGTGGGGGGGGGGGGGGGGCGGGGGTAATGGCGCGCGAGGATTTCGTACTTTCAGGATTGGTTGCTAAGCGCGAGGGAATGAGAATAACAGAAATGTATAGGGCTCGAATAATTGTCTTGAACGCCCCCCCCCCCGCCGTCCTGCCCCCGCCCAAGCCCCCGCACGGTACTCGGATTCCGTATGCTTGCCATCCCAATAGGGCTTCAACCGTCGATTTGCTTCACATGTACATCGTTTACGTACACTAAATATTAAATATCCAGATGACTTGAGTTACGCTCAACCATTAGGAAAATAAATCCCTGATATCAGCGATTTCGCGGCGATTATCATCTGGAGCATCCACGTAATAATACGAAGATATCATGTTTCCAAAGTTCAAGGACATCAGTATGCCCAATATGCATTGGCGGACATGAGAGACAGGGACACAAAGTACGAGATATAGAGGGAGAGATATGAGGGGCAGGGCGAGTGGGACAGGGGGCAAGCTGAATAAGATCTTCGGCGCCTCTACGATAAAATATAGCACTCAGACTGACAGAGGGCGCCAGCCTTAAAACGGCCCACGTGACCAGGCCTATAACTAAGGCACTCAGACTGACAGAGGGCGCCAGCCTTAGAACGGCCCACGTGACCAGGCCTATAACTATGGCGCTCAGACTGACAGAGGGCGCCAGCCTTAAAACGGCCCACGTGACTATGGCGCTCAGACTGACAGAGGGCGCCAGCCTTAAAACGGCCCACGTGACCAGGCCTATAACTATGGCGCTCAGACTGACAGAGGGCGCCAGCCTTAAAATAGCTCACGTGACCAGGCCTATAACTATGGCGCTCAGACTGACAGAGGGCGCCAGCCTTAAAACGGCCCACGTGACCAGGCCTATAACTATGGCGCTCAGACTGACAGAGGGCGCCAGCCTTAAAACGGCCCACGTGACCAGGCCTATAACCATGGCGCTCAGACTGACAGATTTCGCCAGCCTATAAATGGCCCATGCGACCAGGCCTGTAACTGTGGCGCCCAGACTGGCAGAGGACGCCAGCCTTAAAACGGCCCATTGCCACCAGGTCTATAACTATGGCGCTCAGACTGACAGAGGACGCCAGCCTTACAACGGCCCACGTGACCAGGTTTATAAATATGGCGCTCAGGCTGGCAGAGGACGCCAGCCTTAAAACGGCCCACGTGACCAGGCCTATAACTATGGCGCTCAGACTGACAGAGGGCGCCAGCCTTAAAACGGCCCACGTGACCAGGCCTATAACTATGGCGCCCAGACTGACAGAGGGCGCCAGCCTTAAAACGGCCCACGTGACCAGGCCTATAACTATGGCGCCCAGACTGACAGAGGGCGCCGGCCTTAAAACGGCCCACGTGACCAGGCCTATAACTATGGCGCCCAGACTGACAGAGGGCGCCAGCCTTAAAACGGCCCACGTGACCAGGCCTATAACAATGGCCCCCAGACTGACAGAGGGCGCCAGCCTTAAAACGGCCCACGTGACCAGGCCTATAACCAAGGCGCTCAGACTGACAGAGGGCGCCAGCCTTAAAACGGCCCACGTGACCAGGCCTATAACTATGGCGCTCAGGTTGACAGAGGGCGCCAGCCTTAAAACGGCCCACGTGACCAGGCCTATAACTATGGCGCCCAGACTGACAGAGGACGCCAGCCTTAAAACGGCCAACGTGACTAGGCCTATAACAATGGCGCCCAGACTGACAGAGGGCGCCAGCTTTAAAACGGCCCACGTGACCAGGCCTATAACTATGGCGCTCAGACTGACAGAGGACGCCAGCCTTAAAACGGCCCACGTGACCAGGCCTATAACTATGGCGCCCAGACTGACAGAGGGCGCCAGCCTTAAAACGGCCCACGTGACCAGGCCTATAACTATGGCGCTGAGACTAACAGAGGAAGCCAGCCTTAAAACGACCCACGTGACCAGGCCTATAACTATGGCGCTCAGACTGGCAGAGGACGCCAGCCTTAAAACGGCCCATGCGACCAGGTCTATAACTATGGCGCTCAGACTGACAGAGGACGCCAGCCTTAAAACGGCCCACGTGACTAGGCCTATAACTATGGCGCCCAGACTAACAGAGGGCGCCAGCCTTAAAACGGCCCACGTGACCAGGCATATAACTATGGCGCTCAGGTTGACAGAGGACGCGAGCCTTAAAACGGCCCACGTGACCAAGCCTATAACTATGGCGCTCGGGTTGACAGAGGACGCCAACCATTAAACGGCCCACGTGACCAGGCCTATAACTATGGCGCCCAGAATGACAGAGGGCGCCAGCCTTAAAACGGCCCACGTGACCAGGCCTATAACTATGGCGCCCAGACTGACAGAGGGCGCCAGCCTTAAAACGGCCCACGTGACCAGGCCTATAATTATGGCGCTCTGGCTGGCAGAGTGCGCCAGCCTTAAAACGGCCCACGTGACCAGGCCTATAACTATGGCGCCCAGACTGACAGAGGACGCCAGCCTTAAAACGGCCCACGTGACCAGGCCTATAACAATGGCGCCCAGACTGACAGAGGGCGCCTGCCTTAAAACGGCCCACGTGACCAGGCCTATAACTATGGCGCTCAGGTTGACAGAGGACGCCAGCCTTAAAACGGCCCACGTGACCAGGCCTATAACTATGGTGCCCAGACTGACAGAGGGCGCCAGCCTTAAAACGGCCCACGTGACCAGGCCTATAACAATGGCGCCCAGACTGACAGAGGGCGCCAGCCTTAAAACGGCCCACGTGACCAGGCCTATAACAATGGCGCCCAGACTGACAGAGGGCGCCAGCCTTAAAACGGCCCACGTGACCAGGCCTATAACTATGGCGCCCAGACTGACAGAGGGCGCCATCCTTAAAACGGCCCACGTGACCAGGCCTATAACAATGGCGCCCAGACTGACAGAGGGCGCCAGCCTTAAAACAGCCCACGTGACCAGGCCTATGACAATGGCGCCCAGACTGACAGAGGGTGCCAGCCTTAAACGACCCGCGTGACCAGGCCTATAACAATGGCGCCCAGACTGACAGAGGGCGCCAGCCTTAAAACGGCCCACGTGACCAGGCCTATAACTATGGCGCCCAGACTGATAGAGGGCGCCAGCCTTAAAACGGCCCACGTGACCAGGCCTATAACTATGGCGCTCAGGTTGACAGAGGACGCCAGCCTTAAAACGGCCCACGTGACCAGGCCTATAACAATGGCGCCCAGACTGACAGAGGGCGCCAGCCTTAAAACGGCCCACGTGACCAGGCCTATAACTATGGCGCCCAGACTGACAGAGGGCGCCAGCCTTAAAACGGCCCACGTGACCAGGCCTTTAACTATGGCGCCCAGACTGACAGAGGGCGCCAGACTTAAAACGACCCACGTGACCAGGCCTATAACAATGGCGCCCAGACTGACAGAGGGCGCCAGCCTTAAAACGGCCCACGTGACCAGGCCTATAACAATGGCGCCCAGACTGACAGAGGGCGCCAGCCTTAAAACGGCCCACGTGACCAGGCCTATAACTATGGCGCTCAGGTTGACAGAGGACGCCAGCCTTAAAACGGCCCACGTGACCAGGCCTATAACAATGGCGCCCAGACTGACAGAGGGCGCCAGCCTTAAAACGGCCCACGTGACCAGGTTTATAACAATGGCGCCCAGATTGACAGAGGGCGCCAGCCTTAAAACGGCCCACGTGACCAGGCCTATAACTATGGCGCCCAGACTGACAGAGGGCGCCAGCCTTAAAACGGCCCACGTGACCAGGCCTAACACAATGGCGCCCAGACTGACAGAGGGCGCCAGCCTTAAAACGGCCCACGTAACCAGGCCTATAACTATGGCGCTCAGACTGACAGAGAACGCCAGCTTATAAAACGGCCCACGTGACCAAGCCTATAACTATGGCGCTCGGGTTGACAGAGGACGCCAACCATTAAACGGCCCACGTGACCAGGCCTATAACTATGGCGCCCAGAATGACAGAGGGCGCCAGCCTTAAAACGGCCCACGTGACCAGGCCTATAACTATGGCGCCCAGACTGACAGAGGGCGCCAGCCTTAAAACGGCCCACGTGACCAGGCCTATAATTATGGCGCTCTGGCTGGCAGAGTGCGCCAGCCTTAAAACGGCCCACGTGACCAGGCCTATAACTATGGCGCCCAGACTGACAGAGGACGCCAGCCTTAAAACGGCCCACGTGACCAGGCCTATAACTATGGCGCCCAGACTGACAGAGGACGCCAGCCTTAAAACGGCCCACGTGACCAGGCCTATAACTATGGCGCTCAGACTGACAGAGAACGCCAGCTTATAAAACGGCCCACGTGACCAAGCCTATAACTATGGCGTTCGGGTTGACAGAGGACGCCAACCATTAAACGGCCCACGTGACCAGGCCTATAACTATGACGCTGAGACTGACAGAGGACGCCAGCTTATAAAACGGCCCACGTGACCAAGCCTATAACTATGGCGCTCGGGTTGACAGAGGACGCCAACCATTAAACGGCCCACGTGACCAGGCCTATAACTATGACGCTGAGACTGACAGAGGACGCCAGCTTATAAAACGGCCCACGTGACCAAGCCTATAACTATGGCGCTCGGGTTGACAGAGGACGCCAACCATTAAACGGCCCACGTGACCAGGCCTATAACTATGACGCTGAGACTGACAGAGGACGCCAGCTTATAAAACGGCCCACGTGACCAAGCCTATAACTATGGCGCTCGGGTTGACAGAGGACGCCAACCATTAAACGGCCCACGTGACCAGGCCTATAACTATGACGCTGAGACTGACAGAGGACGCCAGCTTATAAAACGGCCCACGTGACCAAGCCTATAACTATGGCGCTCGGGTTGACAGAGGACGCCAACCATTAAACGGCCCACGTGACCAGGCCTATAACTATGACGCTGAGACTGACAGAGGACGCCAGCTTATAAAACGGCCCACGTGACCAAGCCTATAACTATGGCGCTCGGGTTGACAGAGGACGCCAACCATTAAACGGCCCACGTGACCAGGCCTATAACTATGACGCTGAGACTGACAGAGGACGCCAGCTTATAAAACGGCCCACGTGACCAAGCCTATAACTATGGCGCTCGGGTTGACAGAGGACGCCAACCATTAAACGGCCCACGTGACCAGGCCTATAACTATGACGCTGAGACTGACAGAGGACGCCAGCTTATAAAACGGCCCACGTGACCAAGCCTATAACTATGGCGCTCGGGTTGACAGAGGACGCCAACCATTAAACGGCCCACGTGACCAGGCCTATAACTATGACGCTGAGACTGACAGAGGACGCCAGCTTATAAAACGGCCCACGTGACCAAGCCTATAACTATGGCGCTCGGGTTGACAGAGGACGCCAACCATTAAACGGCCCACGTGACCAGACCTATAATTATGACGCTGAGACTGACAGAGGACGCCAGCTTATAAAACGGCCCACGTGACCAGGCCTATAACTATGGCGCTCAGACTGACAGAGGACGCCAGCTTATAAAACGGCCCACGTGACCAGGCCTATAACTATGACGCTGAGACTGACAGAGGACGCCAGCTTATAAAACGGCCCACGTGACCAAGCCTATAACTATGGCGCCCGGGTTGACAGAGGACGCCAACCATTAAACGGCCCACGTGACCAGGCCTATAACTATGACGCTGAGACTGACAGAGGACGCCAGCTTATAAAACGGCCCCCGCAGCATAACTGAGAGCATAATCGCAGGAGGCTCGTTCCTTACGGAGCTCATCATCTCCGTTATGAACGGCTGAATGTGGGCAGCTGCGGACCCCCCCCCCCCCTTCGCCGCCCCCCGCCCGCTCCCCACCCCCCCCCCCCTCCCCCTCCTCCTCTTTCCGCCCCTGTGTGTCCTCTCACGATAGCTCACGCTGATGAAAACAAAAGCACGTCTTTGTTTCTGGTTAACGCCTTTGTCGCTTTTTACCGCGCGTGCGAAGCATATGCAGGGGCACAATCAGGCGACAGATTTAAATATTTTCCATTTTTGCCAAGTTTTATCCTCTCCAATTGCAGAAACATGCGACACTATGTGAAAGCGCTGTAAAAAAAACACACACACACAAAATTAAGAAAAGCCCATTCATCATCAACAGCATCTGAAGCGTATGGGGGAGAGCGGTGGGGAGGCCGTGGGGGTGGAAAGGGGAGGAGGTGAGGGCCTCTGAAATGCGCAGTCCTGTGCTCAAGCTGCGTCAACAGTTACAGCGCCGATAGCACTCTGGATGAGGTACGGCAAAGACATGCCGGTCAACGCCTTGATGGTGACACAGCCTGCCTTCTCTCAGCCCATCACCCGTGGGCGAAAAAAAAACACACTTTATTATGTTACGGGCTTACAGTATTTCTTTCCCGTGCAAGACCGTAATATGTCTTACGTGATTAGAGCGCTTCTTTACTTTCATAGATCAGTCGACAATACCAGTCGCGGGTGCGACTGGACAGGTCGACAATATGCCTAACCTCTCACGGACAGGCCGACAATATGTCTCACCTCTCACGAACAGGCCGACAATATGCCTCACCTCTCACGGACAGGTCCACAATATGCTTCACCTCTCACGGACAGGTCCACAATATGCCTCACCTCTCACGGACAGGTCGACAATTATACAGGTCCTATGTCCCTTCAACACCCCCTAAACCTTGCCCCCGCCCCTGCGGCCAAACTGCCCCCGCCCCCCTCCCCCCCGCCCCCCGCGCCCAACCTTGCAGCCCCGCCCCTGCGGCCCCACCCCGTCTCCTCCCCCCGCGCGCTTCCCGCACGCCATTAAGTGATGACAAAGGACGACCGAGGCGATTATCTGTCTGTGTGTCCCCCGCTGCGTGTCGCCGCCCGGAGCCCCGTAACCAGCGGCTTAAGATGGCGGCCATTGAATCCAATCCACTGAACCCATCGCCATCCAGGAGGGCGCGCGCTGGTGGGGGGTGGCGGCGGGCGGGCGAGGGGGGGGGGGGCGGCTTGGGGTAGAGGAGCAGAGATGAGGGAGGGGAGAGTGGCATGAGGGAGGGAGGGTGGGGGGTGGACATCACCTCCCCTCTGAGAGTTTGGGAAGATGTCTTTGGCGGCGGGATAGGCGTGAGGGGGTTGGTTGTGGGATGGGGGTGACTGGATCAGGCGTAAAGCGAGATAGCGGGTAAGGAGGGTATGTTTGGGATAGGGTGGGAGGGGTTGGAACAGCTCTTGCGACAATCGGATCGGCGGGCTCGGCCATGGAATTGGATTGTGGCCATAGTTCTTCACTAGCGAGGGCCTCTCTCTCTCTCCG
>OZ025260.1:28577373-28682504 GCA_964019135.1 Arenicola marina | reverse complement strand
GGTTTGCATCAATTCCAGGCTTCCGGTAGATAGTATTGTAAGTGTGACCCGCGCTCGGAGATCAACCGCCTTCCCTGACTGGACTAGACTTGACTTGACTTCCCTGGGTTTGACTTGGCTGAACTTCGGCTCGCGACCGTCATTCCATCCCCCGGAATAAAACACAAGCATAACCCTGGCGGCCACCGCCCGCGTTGGATGTCACGTGCCACATAGAAGTGGCATGGACGACGACCCCAACTCCCATGTGTCTGCCGCGTACGTGGTGGCGTGAATACCACTCCAATACCATTGCTCCCATAAAGTGGTTCTTTGTTTGGCCTTGTTGGAAGAAATTGTCGGCATTTTTTTTTCTCAACATGGAGAAAGCGAATGTGCAAAAACAGAATAAGCTGCCAAATCAAAAGCGACACGTACCTTGCGATTCTTAATGACCTCCATCATTATGTGCGATAGCGTGGCTCAGACAGAGTTTGGGGGGCGGGGAAGTGGGGGTCGGGGCGGGGGGGGGGGGCGGGGTCAGGCCCACCAACGCGGCAAGAAAATGCATCACTAATAACCTAACATTAGAGTTGGACGGACCCCTTGGTAAAGGGCCATCCTCCAGACATACATTGTAAAGACTGGGCCAAAGAAGTTGTGTAGGCTACGTTTGTGCACAGGGGCTACAACCGGGCAGTAGAGCCCTATGGGCGAGAGGGATGTCTGTTATAGCGTGACCATGATATTGGAACAGTGAATGGACTAAACTTGCTAAGCGCATGCGTTTAACTCTGGGTGCATTTAACAATATGGCGTTGCCGTTGGTTACCATGGAGAACCACAACGCATGACCTTGACCTTTTGACAGCCTGAATAGGACCCAGAGATGCGTGTACACCAGATCTGATAAGCCAATGGATTCGATCAAAACTACAGTAGCATAGACGATGGGGACCTCGCTTCGACGGACTACTTTGCCTGGCGGAGTAATTTGCTCGTCCGGCTGTGGCGCAGAGGCCGTTGGGTTTGATATAAGAGATAAAAGTCCCAAAGGACCGCGTATGAAACTGGTCGATATGAAATGCATTATGTGTGGGACAGTACGACTTCGTGTGTCGGCCAAGCATATCCCAGCCATAGCCCAGCCATAGCCCCGCCCCGTGGACACGTGGACCGTCTAAGAGTTGGACAGGGTAAAAAAAGTCGGGTAACCTCGGCTGTCTCCGGAGGCGGTCGGCTGCTTCCGCCGTCTCCACGACATTTTCCAGACCAGTAATTTTGCTCGTTCATAACATGCGTCCCCCCGAGGGCCTGGCAATAAAACCTGGGCGGCCAGGGCCCGGGTACCGGCCTCTCTCGCCCTCCGTCCAAGTGGCCTTTGTCCAGTACAATGCAGACCCGCTCCGATTCAATTTGGCAGCATTTGGGTTAAATTGAGCGGTCAATGTGGAAAGATTCCAGGTTTCTAGAAGCCTTAGAGCACCCAGCTCCGCTTGGAGATTGCCCGCGAGGCCAGTGGGTCATCAGTGGCATACAGGCTTAAGGCAAATCTGTACTCCATATGCCATTGGTTCGAAGCGGACGATTTCTCATAATTTGAAGTTCGACCAAATGCTGATTTACAGACCGATTAATGCTCTTATGCAATTGCGGATGCAAACAATACAAGCGCCTAAGGCGAGCGCCGATCCATCTATAAAATAGAATTGTTTTTGTCTCCTGATGGCACTGACTGATTTAAAGCCATTGTAAGCAAAATGTATCCAAACCCACATCAAATCCTGTACAAATACTCTTACATTAATAATCGCTTTTAACTCTTTTAACGCTTTTAACTGATTATTTGTTACAGCGCAGCACAGCGTCAGCATCGCGTGTCACTATTTATATGGCCTCATTTTACCCAAGATGGAGGTCAATGCATAATTGTGAGAAAGTATCTACATATTTAGAGGACCAGCGCGATAAGACTCTTGTTTTTAAATACATTCCTATAGCTCAGTATTAAAAACATGAAATCTGCTTGTCTAATTCATTAATAACCCAGGATAATAACATCCATTACTGACCCATTACATCACCGACCCATTACATTACTGACCCATTACATCAACGACCCATTACATTACTGACCAGAGATAGCAACATCCATTATTGACCCATTACATTACTGACCAGAGATAACAACATCCATTATTGACCCATTACATTACTGACCCGAGATAGCAAGATCCATTACTGACCAATTACATTACTGACCCGAGATAACATCCATTATTGACCCATTACATTACTGACCAGAGATAACAACAACCCATTACTGACCCATTACATTACTGACCCGAGATAGAAACATCCATTAATGACCCATTACATTACTGACCCATTACACTACTAACCATTACATTGCCGACCCATTACATTACTGACCCATTACATTACTGACCCATTACATAACTGACCCATTACATTACTGACCCATTACATTATTGACCCATTACATTACTGACCCGAGATAGCAGCATCCATTGCCGACCCATTACATTACTGACCCGTGCTCCTGACGCTGAACCCGGAACTTCCGCTGCGGCTCCTCGGACACGCAGATCACGTGGTACACGGTATCCTGCCTGAAGCAGGGGACGTCGCTTCCCGGATGGAACGACTTCCGGTCACATGGTGTGTGGATCTTCTCCTGAACAATGAGCTCCGTCTCCGTGGCGGTGATCTCGTGCTGCGTCTCCCACGTGTCTGTGTTTCGGAAGTAGCGTGTGTGGCTGAACCACTTCCGGCCCGCGCCCTCTGGCGTCGACCAGAGGAAGCGCGGGAATGTGCAATAACCTTTGCCGTCGCATTCTGAACGTTTTTTGAGACAAAGGAGAAATAATAAATGCATAAATAAATAGGGAGGTAGGATAGTGGGAAGAACACCAGCGTATTAGTGTAAATGAAATATAAAATATGGATGTATATGTTTGCGAGACACACAATCGACGTCTAAATATCCCGATCAACCACCCGCAGGTGACATATCACACAAGACATTAAGGCCACGACAGGAAATATAAACAGCCTAATCAAAGAGAATATCTTAAACCCAAAGCATATTTGGGATATGATCGCGTGTCTAAGTCTTAAGGAGACCTATCAAGAAGTTAGTGACCTTACCGTCTAAGAGAGACTAAGCAATAAGTCTGTGACCTTACTGTCTAAGAGAGACCGAGCAATAAGTCTGTGACCTAACCGTCTAAGAGAGACCGAGCAATAAGTCTGTGACCTTACCGTCTAAGAGAGACAGAGCAATAAGTCTGTGACCTTACCGTCTAAGAGAGACCGAGCAATAAGTCTGTGACCTTACCGTCTAAGAGAGACCGAGCAATAAGTCTGTGACCTTACCGTCTAAGAGAGACCGAGCAATACGTCTTTGACCTTACCGTCTAAGAGAGACCGAGCAATAAGTCTGTGACCTTACCGTCTAAGAGAGACCGAGCAATAAGTCTGTGACCTTACCGCCTAAGAGAGACCGAGCAATAAGTCTGTGACCTTACCGTCTAAGGGAGACCGAGCAATAAGTATGTGACCTTACTGTCTAAGAGAGACCGAGCAATAAGTCTGTGACCTTACCATCTAAGAGAGACCGAGCAATAAGTCTGTGACCTTACCGTCTAAGAGAGACCGAGCAATAAGTCTGTGACCTTACCATCTACGAGAGACCGAGCAATAAGTCTGTGACCTAACCGTCTAAGAGAGACCGAGCAATAAGTCTGTGACCTTACCGTCTAAGAGAGACCGAGCAATAAGTCTGTGACCTAACCGTCTAAGAGAGACCGAGCAATAAGTCTGTGACCTTACCGTCTAAGAGAGACAGAGCAATAAGTCTGTGACCTTACCGTCTAAGAGAGACCGAGCAATAAGTCTGTGACCTTACCGTCTAAGAGAGACCGAGCAATAAGTCTGTGACCTTACCGTCTAAGAGAGACCGAGCAATAAGTCTGTGACCTTACCGTCTAAGAGAGACCGAGCAATAAGTCTGTGACCTTACCGTCTAAGAGAGGCCGAGCAATAAGTCTGTGACCTTACCGTCTAAGGGAGACCGAGCAATAAGTCTGTGACCTTACCGTCTAAGAGAGACAGAGCAATAAGTCTGTGACCTAACCGTCTAAGAGAGACCGAGCACCAAGTCTGTGACCTTACCGTCTAAGAGAGACCGAGCAATAAGTCTGTGACCTTACCGTCTAAGAGAGACCGAGCAATAAGTCTGTGACCTTACCGTCTAAGGGAGACCGAGCAATAAGTCTGTGACCTTACTGTCTAAGAGAGACCGAGCAATAAGTCTGTGACCTTACCGTCTAAGAGAGACCGAGCAATACGTCTTTGATCTTACCGTCTAAGAGAGACCGGGCAAAAAGTCTGTGACCTTACCGTCTAAGAGAGACCGAGCAATAAGTCTGTGACCTTACTGTCTAAGAGAGACCGACCAAAAAGTCTGTGACCTTACCGTCTAAGAGAGACCGAGCAATAAGTCTGTGAACTTACTGTCTAAGAGAGACCGAGCAAAAAGGCTGTGACCTTACTGTCTAAGAGAGACCGAGCAATAAGTCTGTGACCTTACCGTCTAAGAGAGACCGAGCAATAAGTCTGTGACCTTACCGTCTAAGAGAGACCGAGCAATAAGTCTGTGACCTTACCGTCTAAGAGAGACAGAGCAATAAGTCTGTGACCTTACCGTCTAAGAGAGACCGAGCAATAAGTCTGTGACCTTACCGTCTAAGAGAGACCGAGCAATAAGTCTGTGACCTTACCGTCTAAGAGAGACAGAGCAATAAGTCTGTGACCTTACCGTCTAAGAGAGACCGAGCACCAAGTCTGTGACCTTACTGTCTAAGAGAGAACGAGCAATAAGTCTGTGACCTTACCGTCTAAGAGAGACCGAGCAAAAAGTCTGTGACCTTACTGTCTAAGAGAGACCGAGCAATAAGTCTGTGACCTTACCGTCTACGAGAGACCGAGCAATAAGTCTGTGACCTTACTGTCTAAGAGAGACCGAGCAACACGTCTGTGACCTTACCGTCGCAGAAGACTATCCAGAGCGATAATAGGGCTATCTCGACGCGCATGTTGTCATACATCCCGGGTCATGGCGCACGAGAGGTGGACGCGGGCGGCACGGACTCGACTCGACTGCGCATGCGCTTGAGCATGCTCTGGCGACAGCTCCAGCGACGAGAGACCGCGGCGGAGACCTGAAGATGGCGATAAGTGGAATTAGTCAAGACGGCCACCAATCATTCATTGCGAGGGACCTGGAAGGGGTAAATGGCGACACGCGACACAGGCATATTTTAACAATCAACATTCGACATTGACCCTCAAATTCCGACATTGAGTATCTAAAAAGCGACATCGACACAGATTGTGGCATTTTAGAAAAGAAATAAAAAGACACTAGACTTAGCCAAGCGGGGACACGGAACCTCGTAAAAAACCGTCATTCAACATTCAAATTTTGAAAAATCGACCAGGACACTGGTCCTCCCCTTTTAGACCTCTATTGTGGGTTATCAGGGCGACGTGACGGTGTATTAACGAGAAACACGTAGAGGGTGTTCCGGGTCCGTGTTTTGTGTCAAAGTAAATCAACCATGTAGGAGGCGAGAATGACAAAAAGTGGCCCTTCCACTGGAGCAGATAAAGCCGCCCGTTCGGGTTGCTGCGTGGAGGCGTGGAGGAGTGGAGATGGAAACAGACCAGGAGGGAAGAGGGAGGGGTTCGGGGGGGGGGGGGGGGGGTAATGGCGCGCGAGGATTTCTTACTTTCAGGATTGGCTGCTAAGCGCGAGGGAATGAGAATAACAGAAATGTATAGGGCTCGAATAATTGTCTGGATACGCTTGTACCCCCCCCCCCCCCCTCCCGCCGTCCTGCCCCCGCCCAAGCCCCCGCACGGTACTCGGATTCCGTATGCTTGCCATCCCAATAGGGCTTCAACCATCGATTTGCTTCACATGTACATCTTTTACGTACACTAAATATTAAATATCCAGATGACTTGAGTTACGCTCAACCATTAGGAAAATAAATCCCTGATATCAGCGATTTCGCGGCGATTATCATCTGGAGCATCCACGTAATAATACGAAGATATCATGTTTCCAAAGTTCAAGGACATCAGTATGCCAAATATGCATTGGCGGACATGAGAGACAGGGACACAAAGTACGAGATATAGAGGGAGAGATATGAGGGGCAGGCGAGTGGGAGAGGGGGCAGGCTGAATAAGATCTTCGGCGCCTCTACGATAAAATATAGCACTCAGACTGGCAGAGGACGCCAGCCTTTAAACGGCCCACGTGACCAGGCCTATAACTATGGCGCTTAGACTGACAGAGGGTGCCAGCCTTAAAACGGCCCACGTGACCAGGCCTATAACTAAGGCGCTCAGGCTGACAGAGGGCGCCAGCCTTAAAACGGCCCACGTGACCAGGCCTATAACTATGGCGCTCAGACTGACAGAGGGCACCAGCCTTAAAATGGCCCACGTGACCAGGCCTATAACTATGGCGTTCAGACTGACAGAGGACGCCAGCCTTAAAACGGCCCACGTGACCAGGCCTATAACTATGGCGCTGAGACTGACAGAGGACGCCAGTCTTAAAACGGCCCACGTGACCAGGCCTATAACTATGGCGCTCAGACTGGCAGAGGACGCCAGCCTTAAAACGGTCCATGCGAACAGGTCTATAACTATGGCGCTCAGGTTGACAGAGGACGCCAGCCTTAAAACGGCCCACGTGACCAGGCCTGTAACTGTGGCGCCCAGACTGGCAGAGGACGCCAGCCTTAAAACGGCCCATGCGACCAGGTCTATAACTGTGGCGCTCAGACTGACAGAGGACGCCAGCCTTAAAATGGCCCACGTGACTAGGCCTATAACTATGGTGCTCAGACTGACAGAGGGCGCCAGCCTTAAAATGGCCCATGCGACCAGGCTTATAACTATGGCGCTCAGACTGACAGAGGGCGCCAGCCTTAAAACGGCCCACGTGACCAGGCCTATAACTATGGCGTTCAGACTGACAGAGGACGCCAGCCTTAAAACGGCCCACGTGACCAGTCCTATAAATATGGCGCCCAGACTGACAGAGGAAGCCAGCCTTAAAACGACCCACGTGACCAGGCCTATGACTATGGCGCTCAGACTGGCAGAGGACGCCAGCCTTAAAACGGCCCATGCGACCAGGTCTATAACTATGGCGCTCAGACTGACAGAGGACGCCAGCCTTAAAACGGCCCACCTGACCAGGCCTATAACTATGGCGCCCAGACTGACAGAGGGCGCCAGCCTTAAAACGGCCCACGTGACCAGGCCTATAACTATGGCGCTCAGGTTGACAGAGGACGCCAGCCTTAAAACGGCCCACGTGACCAGGCCTGTAACTGTGGCGAGCAGACTGGCAGAGGACGCCAGCCTTAAAACGGCCCATGCGACCAGGTCTATAACTATGGCGCTCAGACTGACAGAGGACGCCAGCCTTACAACGGCCCACTTGACCAGGTCTATAACTATGGCGCTCAGACTGACAGAGGACGCCAGCCTTAAAACGGCCCACGTGACCAGGCCTATAACAATGGCGCCCAGACTGACAGAGGGCGCCAGCCTTAAAACGGCCCACGTGACCAGGCCTATAACTATGGCGCTCAGACTGACAGAGAACGCCAGCTTATAAAACGGCCCACGTGACCAGGCCTATAACTATGGCGCCCAGAATGACAGAGGGCGCCAGCCTTAAAACGGCCCACGTGACCAGGCCTATAACTATGGCGCCCAGACTGACAGAGGGCGCCAGCCTTAAAACGGCCCACGTGACCAGGCCTATAATTATGGCGCTCTGGCTGACAGAGGACGCCAGCCTTAAAACGGCCCATGCGACCAGGTCTATAACTATGGCGCTCAGACTGACAGAGGACGCCAACCATTAAACGGCCCACGTGACCAGGCCTATAACTATGATGCTGAGACTGACAGAGGACGCCAGCTTATAAAACGGCCCACGTGACCAAGCCTATAACTATGGCGCTCGGGTTGACAGAGGACGCCAACCATTAAACGGCCCACGTGACCAGGCCTATAACTATGACGCTGAGACTGACAGAGGACGCCAGCTTATAAAACGGCCCCCGCAGCATAACTGAGAGCATAATCGCAGGAGGCTCGTTCCTTACGGAGCTCATCATCTCCGTTATGAACGGCTGAATGTGGGCAGCTGCGGACCCCCCCCCCCCCTTCGCCGCCCCCCGCCCGCCTCCCCACCCCCCCCCTCCCCCTCCTCCTCTTTCCGCCCCTGTGTGTCCTCTCACGATAGCTCACGCTGATGAAAACAAAAGCACGTCTTTGTTTCTGGTTAACGCCTTTGTCGCTTTTTACCGCGCGTGCGAAGCATATGCAGGGGCACAATCAGGCGACAGATTTAAATATTTTCCATTTTTGCCAAGTTTTATCCTCTCCAATTGCAGAAACATGCGACACTATGTGAAAGCGCTGTAAAAAAAACACACACACACAAAATTAAGAAAAGCACATTCATCATCAACAGCATCTGAAGCGTATGGGGGAGGGCGGTGGGGAGGCCATGGGGGTGGAAAGGGGAGGCGGTGAGGGCCTCTGAAATGCGCAGTCTTGTGTCCAAGCTGCGTCAACAGTTACAGCGCCGATAGCACTCTGGATGAGGTACGGCAAAGACATGCCGGTCAACGCCTTGATGGTGACACAGCCTGCCTTCTCTCAGCCCATCACCCGTGGGCAAAAAAAACACACTTTATTATGTTACGGGCTTACAGTATTTCTTTCCCGTGCAAGACCGTAATATGTCTTACGTGATTAGAGCGCTTCTTTACTTTCATAGATCAGTCGACAATACCAGTCGCGGGTGCGACTGGACAGGTCGACAATATGCCTAACCTCTCACGGACAGGCCGACAATATGTCTCACCTCTCACGAACAGGCCGACAATATGCCTCACCTCTCACGGACAGGTCCACAATATGCCTGTCCTTTCACGGACAGGTCCACAATATGCTTCACCTCTCACGGACAGGTCCACAATATGCCTCACCTCTCACGGACAGGTCGACAATTATACAGGTCCTATGTCCCTTCAACACCCCCTAAACCTTGCCCCCGCCCCTGCGGCCAAACTGCCCCCGCCCCCCTCCCCCCCGCCCCCCGCGCCCAACCTTGCAGCCCCGCCCCTGCGGCCCCACCCCGTCTCCTCCCCCCGCGCGCCTCCCGCACGCCATTAAGTGATGACAAAGGACGACCGAGGCGATTATCTGTCTGTGTGTCCCCCGCTGCGTGTCGCCGCCCGGAGCCCCGTAACCAGCGGCTTAAGATGGCGGCCATTGAATCCAATCCACTGAACCCATCGCCATCCAGGAGGGCGCGCGCTGGTGGGGGGTGGCGGCGGGCGGGCGAGGGGGGGGGGACGGCTTGGGGTAGAGGAGCAGGAGATGAGGGAGGGGAGAGTGGCATGAGGGAGGGAGGGTGGGGGGTGGACATCACCTCCCCTCTGAGAGTTTGGGAAGATGTCTTTGGCGGCGGGATAGGCGTGAGGGGGTTGGTTGTGGGATGGGGGTGACTGGATCAGGCGTAAAGCGAGATAGCGGGTAAGGAGGGTATGTTTGGGATAGGGTGGGAGGGGTTGGAACAGCTCTTGCGACAATCGGATCGGCGGGCTCGGCCATGGAATTGGATTGTGGCCATAGTTCTTCACTAGCGAGGGCCTCTCTCTCTCTCCGCCGCGTCGCCTAAACCGTCGGGCAAACCGGTGCGCCTGATCACTGCTCGGTGGGACGGGGGAGTGGGGACGTGGGAGTGACGTGGGGGGGGGGGGGAGTGGGGGAGATGGGGGTGGTGAGGAGGAGGAATGGGGGGTGACGAGGGTGGGGAGGAGTAGAAGTAGGGGGGGATTTGGATGGGGAGGAGGGGGAGTAGGGGTGACTGGGGTGGGGAGGAGGGGGAGTGGGGGGTGACTGGGGTGGGGAAGAGGAGCAGTGTGGGGTGACTGGGGTGGGGAAGAGGAGGAATGTGGGGTGAGTGGGGTGGGGAAGAGGAGAAGTGGTGTGTGACGGGGGTGGGGAAGAGGATGAATGGGGGTGACGGGGGGTGGGGAGGGGAGGAGTGTGGGGTGAGTGGGGTGGGGAAGAGGAGGAGTGGTGGGTGACGGGGGTGGGGAAGAGGATGATTGGGGGTGACGGGGGGTGGGGAGGGGGAGGAGGAAGAGGAGGATGAGGAGGGAGTTATGGACAGGAAGAAGCCAATCTGGTTTGTAAAAGGGGGAATCGCTGGGTCATGCAGGGCTGTCGAGAGATAAACCCTACAAACGGGGGTTAGTATTTCAAGCGATTCCATCAGGGCCTAATTGCCGGTGTGGCTGGAGTGAGAGTCGCCGTGGGGAGTAAGCCAATATGTCGCCTTAGCCTCCTACTCCTCGCTTGTCAAATAGAGGGGCGGGGGTGGGCGGCGAGGGGAGGGGGGTGGGAGGGGCGAGGAGGAGGGAGGGGGAGGAGCAAGGAGGGAGGGGGAGGAGCGAGGAGGAGGGGGGGGGGGCGAGAAGAGGTTAGTCTGAATGCGCTTCCCAGTGTTACAGACATAGACCGCGACAGTAAGAGACTGAACAGCGGGCCAGAAGACGGGTTAGAGAGTTAGGGTGGGGCCAGAGAGTGGGAATGGCGCCCTGGGGGGTCGGGGAGATGCGGGGGTGGCGGGGGTTGGGGGGTGGGGGGTGATGGCATTGGCGGTGTGTATGTGAATGTGTGGTTAAAGCCCTTCTCTAATAGCCAGGCCTAAGTAAAAGGCATTATCATGGCTGGCTGCTTAGGGTCTTAGACGCAATAGGATCTGACTGGGACAGGAACGGAGGCGTCGATCTTGTCCGGAGTAATAAATCCAACGATCTGGCGATGGTGGGCCGAGCGGTGGTGAGGGCTGGGCCCTGTCTGCTGCGGTGGCACATAGATATAGTACTTGGACCCCCCAATCTGACCAAGATGCTTGGAATCGCAACGACTGCACCTCAAGCATTCAATAACAGGGCAAAACTGCTGACGTATCCAAAATGAAAGGAAGCCCACTAGGAAGCCCACTGGCCACATACCTGTGTCTCCGCAATAGAAGGAAACCAACTGGCCACATACCTATGTCTCCGAAATAGAAGGAAGCCAGCTGACCACATACCTATGTCTCCACAATAGAAGGAAACCAACTGGCCACATACCTATGTCTCCGCAATAGAAGGAAACCAACTGGCAACATACTGATGTCTCCACAATAGAAGGAAACCAACTGGCCACATACCTATGTCTCCGCAATAGAAGAAAGCCAACTGGCTACATACCTATGTCTCCGCAATAGAAGAAAGCCAACTGGCTACATACCTATGTCTCCGCAATAGAAGGAAGCCCACTGGCCACATACCTATGTCTCCGCAATAGAAGGAAACCAACTGGCCACATACTGATGTCTCCACAATAGAAGGAAACCAACTGGCCACATACCTATGTCTCCGCAATAGAAGGAAGCCCACTGGCCACATACCTATGTCTCCGCAATAGAAGGAAGCCAACTGGCTACATACCTATGTCTCCGCAATAGAAGGAAGCCCACTGGCCACATACCTATGTCTCCGCAATAGAAGGAAGCCAACTGGCCACATACCTATATCTCCGCAATAGAAGGAAGCCCACTGGCCACATACCTATGTCTCCGCAATAGAAGGAAACAAACTGGCCACATACCTATGTCTCCGCAATAGAAGAAAGCCAACTGGCTACATACCTATGTCTCCGCAATAGAAGGAAGCCCACTGGCCACATACCTATGTCTCCGCAATAGAAGGAAACCAACTGGCCACATACTGATGTCTCCACAATAGAAGGAAACCAACTGGCCACATACCTATGTCTCCGCAATAGAAGGAAGCCAACTGGCTACATACCTATGTCTCCGCAATAGAAGGAAGCCCACTGGCCCCATACCTATGTCTCCGCAATAGAAGGAAGCCAACTGGTCACATACCTATGTCTCCGCAATAGAAGGAAACAAACTGGCCACATACCTATGTCTCCGCAATAGAAGAAAGCCAACTGGCTACATACCTATGTCTCCGCAATAGAAGGAAGCCAACTGGCCACATACCTATGTCTCCGCAATAGAAGGAAGCCCACTGGCCACATACCTATGTCTCCGCAATAGAAGGAAGCCAACTGGCCACATACTGATGTCTCCGCAATAGAAGGAAGCCAACTGGCCACATACTGATGTCTCCGCAATAGAAGGAAGCCAACTGGCCACATACTGATGTCTCCGCAATAGAAGGAAGCCAACTGGCCACATACTGATGTCTCCGCAATAGAAGGAAGCCCACTGGCCACATACATATGTCTCCGCAATAGAAGGAAGCCAACTGGCCACATACCTATGTCTCCGCAATAGAAGGAAGCCAACTGGCCACATACTGGTGTCTCCGCAATAGAAGGAAGCCAACTGGCCACATACCTATGTCTCCGCAATAGAAGGAAGCCAACTGGCCACATACCTATGTCTCCGAAATAGAAGGAAGCCAACAAGCCACATACCTATGTCTCCGCAATAGAAGGAAACCAACTGGCCACCTACCTATGTCTCCGCAATAGAAGGAAGCCAACTGGCCACATACTGATGTCTCCACAATAGAAGGAAACCCACTGGCCACATACCTATGTCTCCGCAATAGAAGGAAACCAACTGGCCAGATACTGATGTCTCCACAATAGAAGGAAACCAACTGGCCACATACCTATGTCTCCGCAATAGAAGGAAGCCAACTGGCCACCTACCTATGTCTCCGCAATAGAAGGAAACCAACTGGCCACATACCTATGTCTCCGCAATAGAAGGAAGCCAGCTGACCACATACCTATGTCTCTACAATAGAAGGAAACCAACTGGCCAGATACTGATGTCTCCACAATAGAAGGAAGCCAACTGGCCACCTACCTATGTCTCCGCAATAGAAGGAAGCCCACTGGCCACATACCTATGTCTCCGCAATAGAAGGAAGCCCACTGGCCACATACCTATGTCTCCGCAATAGAAGGCAGCCAACTGGCCACATACCTATGTCTCCGCAATAGAAGGAGGCCATCTGGCCACATACTGATGTCTCCGCAATAGAAGGATACCAACTGGCCACATACTGATGTCTCCATAATTTAAAGTACTGTTATGATGTCATCCTATTGTCTAAACTGTACATTAATTATCAAGAATGTACTGTTTCAGCGAGCGGATAAATTGCGATTGACTCAAAAAGACCAGACTATTTTTCTGTTGAACAATCTTCCTTCTGTTACGAAATCGACAATTGCAGACAATGCCAAGCATGAGCAATAAGTGAGCTTGTCTGAAACAAGTCACAATGGATGATGAACTGGAAGCTTGGCGCCCGATGGAAAGCTCCAGCAAAAACAGATACACATTTCTCTTGAAAACAAGCGTAGATCACAAAATTCATTTTTAGAAACTGAATTTCAGATCGAATGTAATTCGTATGCCAAATACATACCGACATTTCCTTATATCCTATAATCACACTAGAAGTCATTTTTCTTTTTCGGGAATCCCACCAAACTCATTTTGAAGCACGTATCCTATCCATAAACAAGGCACTGGGTGTTTCAAACACCATCGAAATATCGCTGCGTATCATATCCTTTCAGTATCCAATAATTTTAACGCTTGTATCATATTCCACATTCAAATGACAATATTATCGTCTCTATAATGACACATCATCCATGTGAAGTAGCACAGAGTTTCAGCTTAGCTTACGTATGACTCAAGTCTACCATTGCTAAAATAATACATTTCGTGGGTACTAAGATGGAAGATGGACCGACTTCAGTCAGTTATTTTATTAGTTTCGGAAGCGAGATGCAAGGTGCATCTTAAAATAACTCCTATTCACGCGATGGGGAACAGATGAGGCTCACCGTACTTCAGGCCGGAGAATACCCGTGTAACAGTTCATTCCTGCGCCTCGTACATTCTTTTTCAAGAATGTACTGTTACATGGGCATTCTCCTTCCCAGAAGGAAACCCCACTGGAACTCCCACCTTGACACTAGGGATGAGTTCGGGTATGCGAGCGGAGTAGTCGGACTCCGCGGAGTGCATAACCGAACGCGGAGATTGTGGTCCGATGGCGCGGTCACGTGATACATTTTACTCCGGGACTTTACTCCCCACCCAGGGGAGGATCACGAGGATTTCGAACATGGCGTCCATGCTCAACAATATGCAAAATATATACATTGTATAAAGTAGTATTTTAACTAGAAAATAAGTCTGTAAATAATATTATAACAACTAGAATAAAATAATGAACGCAACACGAATCCGTTGATTTATTTTATGGCACTGTTTACCGATCTTCATGATTTGTGCAGTTTAGCAAGTACAAGATTCACGCGGACCGCGGGTTTTGCTTTCGGTTTATCTTGATCCGCACATGAGCGGAAAGTATGAGTGCGCATGCTCCAAATATCTGCGCCGATTACTCCGGTCACATATCTGAACTCAACCCATGTCCACCCCCCCCCTCCCGCCTCCCCTCTGGCGGCGAGGAGGTGAATCACTAAGACTAAATGTCTCCCGGCACCGAAAATGCGGACATTATCAATAATGATACGAATTATTTCGGGCAACGCTGTTAATATCTTAAAGCCTAAGGCTTTATCATTTTACCCTTGTCCATTGTACAAAACAATTTTCTCGTATGTTAGGACTGAGTGTATAAGGTTATTTCACCCAATTATACTGACTAGTAATATCATCCTCGTGTCCTCGACGTGGGCCCCGGGATGGGGTGTTGCTAGGTGACGAGCGGGTGGGCAGACCCGGGGAGTGGTTCGGTCGCTGGGCGGAGTGGAGGGAGCGTGAATCCTGACGTAATGAGCCGGAATGACTGGTGTCCGGGGATTGGGAGTGCGAGGCGAGAGGTGGCGGCCGTGACGCCATACGCGCCACTCACCCCGCCACGTCCTAATCAGCCTGTCAATTAGAAGCCGCTTCCTAATCCAATTGGAGGCGGTGAGGTCTGGGAGGGGGAGGGGGGAGGGCTGACCTAGGAGAGAGGGGCGGCGTGGCCTAGGAGGGGGAGGGGGGGCGTGGCCTAGAAGAGGGGGCCGCGTGGCCTAGAAGAGGGGGGCGGCGTGGCCTATGAGACTGGAGCGGGGGGGGGGGCGTGGCCTAGGAGACGGGGTTGGGACGGGTGGGGGATATAGGGAGAGGTGGTCATGGGAATTAGGGAAGGTGGGCGTTGGGCCGGGGATGGGAGTCGTCCATTGTCGCATTTTGGGTCGGTGGAGAGTGGGGAAAGGGGGAAGGTTTTGGGGGTTTACTTCTAATTTTGCAGGGTATGGAGTTTGAAGGGCGGGAGAGGGAGGTAACTTTAGTGGTTGGTGTGTCGGTGAGGTGGGGAGGTAGCTTTCGCGGTTGTCGTGTCGGGTCGGTGAGAGGGTTGGGGGGGGATATCTTAACTCCGGGGTCCTTGGATTGTGAGGTGAGGCGATGATGACAGAGACAGAGACGCTAGGACGAGGACACGAAGGCTGCAAGACGGCAGCGGGTGACTCCACCTCAAGGAGACTTTTGCCATGTAGGTCGGCCACCCTCGCAAATTGCGAAGACACGGGAAATGTTACTTTGGCCCGCGGGGTAAAAAAAAACACAGAAAGCAGAGAATGGGAGGGGTGGGTGGAGGAAAGGGGAAGGGGGGTCGGGGGATTGGGGTGGTGGTGGCGGATTGGGTTGAGATTTAGGTGCTTGTTGTTGACTGAGGTAGAGGCTCCATAGGGCTGGGGAATCCTAATGGTGGTGTAACAAGCCAAGCGTACCCTTGACGTAGCGAGTTTAGATTGTGCCCCGAAGGGAACCGGGGCAGGGGTTACATCAGCTAATGGGAGCGTCCGCGACCCGCCACGACGTGGGGCGAATACAACGCCGCCTGTAGTCACACCCACTCCCTACCCCCACTCTGACCACTAGATACCAGCGGCGTAAAGTCACCCCCTCCCACCCCCAGCCACCCGGCGGCCTGAAGTCACACCCTCCGACCCCCAGCCACCAGCGGCCTCAAGTCAACCCCCCATCCGACCCACAGCCACCAGCAGCCTGAAGTCACCCCCTCCGACCCCCAGCCACCAGCGGCCTCAAGTCACCCCCCAATCCGACCCACAGCCACCAGCAGCCTGAAGTCACCCCCTCCGAACCCCAGGCACCAGCGGCCTCAAGTCACCCACTCCGACACCCAGGAGTCAGCGGCCTGAAGTCACCCCCTCCGACCCCTAGCCACCAGCGGCCTCAAGTCACCCTATCCCCTCCGACCTCCAGCCACCAGCGGCCTCAAGTCACCCTATCCCCTCCGACCTCCAGCCACCAGCGGCCTGAAGTCACTCCCTCCGACCTCCAGCCACCAGCGGCCTCAAGTCACCCCCCAATCCGACCCACAGCCACCAGCAGCCTGAAGTCACCCCCTCCGAACCCCATGCACCAGCGGCCTCAAGTCACCCACTCCGACACCCAGGAGTCAGCGGCCTGAAGTCACCCCCTCCGACCTCCAGCCACCAGCGGCCTCAAGTCACCCTATCCCCTCCGACCTCCAGCCACCAGCGGCCTGAAGTCACTCCCTCCGACCTCCAGCCATCAGCGGCCTCAAGTCACCCACTCCGACACCCAGCAGTCAACGGCCTGATGTCACCCCCTCCGGCCCCCAGCCACTAGCGGCCTCAAGTCACCCCTCTGACCCTCAGCCACCAGCGGCCTGATATCACCCCATCCGACTCCCAACCACAAGCGGCCTCAAGTCACCCCTCCGACCCCTAGCCACCAGCGGTCTGAAGTCACCCCCTCCTACCCCCAGCCACCCGCCGTCTCCCCTACAATGCCATTTACCCCAATCTCGGTAGAAGTGGGTCTGGCCATGATGGTAGGTGATCAGGCAAGACTCCTGGAGTCCATTGTCTTGCTGGCGTCTATCACTGTTACTTACTGCTACATCGGAATTTTCTGGCTCATTGCATTACATATGCAGTCAAGTTTCACTCGAACGACGACCGTATTTCTTCCAAAAGCGCCATAAAACCATTTAGAAGAGCTTCGCCAGCCAATATAGAACCGACGGGGCAAGCCCAGTATGTAACGATCGTTCCAGCGGCTGGACAGCTTTAGCCTGGCACCATGTCTAGATGATATGGAAGCCTTTGAGGCAGCGCCCGCGGCCTCAAGTCACCCTATCCCCTCCGACCTCCTCCTGGCTTTATTGTGATTAAACGGCATGATATGTATTAATGTAAGTCATGACACTGGTGTCTTAAGCAATGGGGCCTCGGGTAAAGTTGATATTGACCTTGGTATCTCAGTCAACAGTTGAACAGTTTACGCAAGGGAATATGGGAATATACATTCAATAAATGTACTTTACGTTATAACGTCGCAATTAATTCAAGTAATCCGAAACAAAATTTGACTAGAAACACGCTTCTTATTTTACAAAAAATCCCGCACGCTTTGAAAAAATAAACATTCATTTAATACTATATCAGCGGTATTTGGTGCCTTTCTAAGAGATGTTTTAAAAAAAACGCTCGTTTAATACTATATCAGTTGTATTTGATGTCTTTCTAAGGGCTGTTTCAACATCCATATGTGCGCGCCAAATGCCATCTAACGTCTAAGTTTTCCCTCCAATGAAGACAAACCAACCACAGACAGTGATCTGTTCAAAGGCTGACAAACACTGCTTCACAATGGAACACAATAACGGCTGTTTAAGGGAAAAATGGGAAAATCTATTGAGCATGTTGAGTAATTTTGTTGATAGAGCAGTCTGGGACGACTAACATCACCAGAAAGTCATTAAAAGTTGTCAAATATTTGTTGGGTGGCGCCCACTCGATCAAATCTGGTTGAGAAAGGACAGGAAATGGCTGCGTCGTCGCTTACTAAAAGGCAGGTTGTGGATTTTTATTTATTGACACATTCGACTGAAAAAACGTCGACTATGTTTTACCGGGGTATTAATTTCATCATGAATAATGGCTCCGCATCGGTAATTAAAAAGCCGTGAAACTCACAATGTGGATGTTGCGCCGCGATTCATTTGCACATTTCATTCGTTGTCATGTGTGCGATTGCGTAACGTAACCATCGACAATAAATACCGTAAATAAAGAAATATACACCACAAAAAAAACAGCGTTTTATCGTCTCAAATCTGTGCAAAAGAAAATGTCGATTAGATAACATGCCATTGTCGTTGGGTTATTGGAAGCAATGGCGTTTTAAGCAGGTTTAAATCCCGAACGTGCACCTGCTGAACTAGCGATCCGATGGGATGAACACAATGAGGATGAATAGGCTGTAGATGGCGTTGTCTGCGGGACGCTATTCTGACAAAACCCCTCATCCGTCCTTGTCTGATGAAGCCATTCAGTCGGGGGGGGGGGGAGGCTTCCTCCTTTCCCCCTCCCCCCCCCCCTGCCTGCCGCCGCCACCCCATCGCCACCTCACCCCGACGTCCTTCATTACGGACCCCTAGCAGAAAAAGCGTCCCCCATTGTTACGTCATCACGGGGCGTTGTTTCCAGGGGTGATCCATGCCCCCCTTAGCGGCTCCCGTCATGAATGCATTCATCACCTGCCACCCCCGGTGTGTGTTGCAATCAGGCGCCAGGCAGAGGCTGGGCCATTCAGGTTAGCAACCAACAGCAAGAAAAAAACATGGCACCCCCCCTACTCCTTGACAAAGTTAATCGCTTTCAGCAATGTTTGTTTTGCCCATGTTTCATGTCTGCTTCGCAAAAAGCCTGAATGATCATATATATATATATATATAGAAAGAGAGAGAGAGAGAGAGAGAGAGAGAGAGAGAGAGAAAGAGAGAGAGAGAGAAAGAGAGAGGGGGGGGGGGGGGGACGGAGAGAAGGAGGGAGAGAGAGAGAGAAAAAGAGAGAGAGGGATTATATCCAGACGTAAGTAAACAGCATCCAACAATCCTACCACACAAACAACATCCAATTTTATTTGTAAAGATCAAATTGTATTTGCTGCAAGGTTCTAATCACTTAATATTCCAAGGCAACTAATTGGACAAAATGTCGGCTTATTGCAGGATCTACAAGAAAAAATCCTCTCTTTCTCTCTCTATTTCGCTGTTATCCTTCGGATCACCGCGTAAGGCTAACTAATTACGGGAATAACGCTGGTCTAACGAAGACGAAACGAAGCGCGCACCCGCAAAACTAAATCTACTTAATATGCCGGTAATTGCGTCTGATTTGATGGCGCGATAAAGACACCATATGCCGGTAATTGCGTCTGATTTGATGGCGCGATAAAGACACCGACCGCCGCGCGGTGGAGCCACTGTCTATACGCGGACGTAGGTGCCGCCAGCCGGACCAGACGGGCAGAGGGCTGTATTCCCACACCACTCACACCGTCCAACCGGGGTCTAATCCATACAAGGAAGCCATGACAGTCGGAATGGTCATTGGCTCAGCGAATACTCAGCAGCCGTGTTCTGCACCATGCAGGCTGCGGTGGGCCATGTCTGTCCCGGCCCGTCTGTCCCGATGGTTCAGCCAGCAAGCCGGGCCGGCAAATCCCCCAGTTCAAGCAGCTTTCACGGATAGTAAGTAACGCTCGGGGCAGGTAGCGTTCAGCGATACGTCGTAACAGCAAGGTCAAGAGGAGGTATCGCGAAAAGATTTATGTATGCATTTATGTACATATAGTTACTGATTATGTTGGGATGATTTGATAAGCACAGCAAAGCTCATATCCCTCATGTGAGTCAATTAGCGAAAGTACTGCCGTGACATTGTACCTAGGGCATTGCCAATCACTGAAGAGCATGGTAGTCAGAATAGAGGAAACTGTCTTCTAAGTTTAGCATCGCCGAAGGCCGACCAGCGGAACAAAATGGGCACTAGGACAAAATGGCCTCAGTACAAAATGGCCGCCAGTGCAAAATGGCCGCCAGTACAAAATGGCAGCCGGTACAAAATGGCCGCAGTACAAAATGGCCGCCAGTACAAATGGCCGCCATCCTTCTGTTAAGTCCACGCTGCGCATCCAACATTAAAGCTTTCGATACATCTACCTTAGCCACTCTACGGGATTCAACAGACAGTCGCCAGACATATTTCACGCAACAATGACTGCTACATTAAGCAACTGCCAATGGTCTGTGCTTCTACATTGATGTGCTTTTGAGGTTTATACCATGTTTTATGCGGTCTGGTCATTAAACAAGTTTCTCGTTCGTAGCGTGAGTATCTTTACTTTCATCATTTTATCAGGTCGTCTTTTCAAAAGCGTCATGCACAGGTGAAATGATTCCATGCGTTCTTTGCTTTCATCCGCAATGTCACTGCTCAGACAGTGATAGAGGAGTCGTTAGGGCTGTTCCAGTCGTCACTCTCAATGTCAATGCTCAGACAGTGATAGAGGAGTTGTTAGGGCTGTTCCAGTCGTCACTCATAATGTCACTGCTCAGACAGTGATAGAGGAGTCGTTAGGGCTGTTCCAGTCGTCACTCTCAGTGTCACTGCTCAGACAGTGATAGAGGAGTCGTTAGGGCTGTTCCAGTCGTCACTCATAACGTCACTGCTCAGACAGTGATAGAGGAGTCGTTAGGGCTGTTCCAGTCGTCACTCTCAATGTCACTGCTCAGAAAGTGATAGAGGAGTCGTTAGGGCTGTTCCAGTCGTCACTCTCAGTGTCACTGCTCAGACAGTGATAGAGGAGTCGTTAGGGCTGTTCCAGTCGTCACTCTCAATGTCACTGCTCAGACAGTGATAGAGGAGTCGTTAGGGCTGTTCCAGTCGTCACTCTCCATGTCACTGCTCAGACAGTGATAGAGGAGTTGTTAGGGCTGTTCCAGTCGTCACTCTCAATGTCACTGCTCAGACAGTGATAGAGGAGTCGTTAGGGCTGTTCCAGTCGTCACTCATAATGTCACTGCTCAGACAGTGATAGAGGAGTCGTTAGGGCTGTTCCAGTCGTCACTCTCAGTGTCACTGCTCAGACAGTGATAGAGGAGTCGTTAGGGCTGTTCCAGTCGTCACTCATAACGTCACTGCTCAGACAGTGATAGAGGAGTCGTTAGGGCTGTTCCAGTCGTCACTCTCAATGTCACTGCTCAGACAGTGATAGAGGAGTCGTTAGGGCTGTTCCAGTCGTCACTCTCAGTGTCACTGCTCAGACAGTGATAGAGGAGTCGTTAGGGCTGTTCCAGTCGTCACTCATAATGTCACTGCTCAGACAGTGATAGAGGAGTCGTTAGGGCTGTTCCAGTCGTCACTCTCAATGTCACTGCTCAGACAGTGATAGAGGAGTTGTTAGGGCTGTTCCAGTCGTCACTCTCAATGTCACTGCTCAGACAGTGATAGATGAGTCGTTTGGGCTGCTCCAATCGTCACTCATAATGTCACTGCTCAGACAGTGATAGAGGAGTCGTTAGGGCTGTTCCAGTCGTCACTCTCAGTGTCACTGCTCAGACAGTGATAGAGGAGTCGTTAGGGCTGTTCCAGTCGTCACTCTCAATGTCACTGCTCAGACAGTGATAGAGGAGTCGTTAGGGCTGTTCCAGTCGTCACTCTCAATGTCACTGCTCGGACAGTGATAGATGAGTCGTTAGGGCTGTTCCAGTCGTCACTCTCAGTGTCACTGCTCAGACAGTGATAGATGAGTCGTTAGGGCTGTTCCAGTCGTCACTCTCAATGTCACTGCTCAGACAGTGATAGCAGAGTCGTTAGGGCTGTTCCAGTCGTCACTCTCAATGTCACTGCTCGGACAGTGATAGATGAGTCGTTAGGGCTGTTCCAGTCGTCACTCTCAGTGTCACTGCTCAGACAGTGATAGATGAGTCGTTAGGGCTGTTCCAGTCGTCACTCTCAATGTCACTGCTCAGACAGTGATAGAGGAGTCGTAAGGGCTGTTCCAGTCGTCACTCTCAATGTCACTGCTCAGACAGTGATAGAGGAGTCGTTAGGGCTGTTCCAGTCGTCACTCTCAGTGTCACTGCTCAGACAGTGATAGATGAGTCGTTAGGGCTGTTCCAGTCGTCACTCATAATGTCACTGCTCAGACAGTGATAGAGGAGTCGTTAGGGCTGTTCCAGTCGTCACTCTCAATGTCACTGCTCAGACAGTGATAGAGGAGTCGTTAGGGCTTTTCCAGTCGTCACTCTCAATGTCACTGCTCAGACAGTGATAGAGGAGTCGTTAGGGCTGTTCCAGTCGTCACTCTCAATGTCACTGCTCAGACAGTGGTAGAGGAGTCGTTAGGGCTGTTCCAGTCGTCACTCTCAATGTCACTGCTCAGACAGTGATAGCAGAGTCGTTAGGGCTGTTCCAGTCGTCACTCACAATGTCACTGCTCAAACAGTGATAGAGGAGTCGTTAGGGCTGTTCCAGTCGTCACTCTCAGTGTCACTGCTCAGACAGTGATAGATGAGTCGTTAGGGCTTTTCCAGTCGTTACTCATAATGTCACTGCTCAGACAGTGATAGAGGAGTCGTTAGGGCTGTTCCAGTCATCACTCTCAATGTCACTGCTCAGACAGTGATAGAGGAGTCGTTATGGCTGTTCCAGTCGTCACTCACAATGTCACTGCTCAGACAGTGATAGAGGAGTCGCTAGGGCTGTTCCAGCCGTCACTCTCAATGTCACTGCTCAGACAGTGATAGAGGAGTCGTTAGGGCTGTTCCAGTCGTCACTCCCAATGTCACTGCTCAGACAGTGATAGAGGAGTCGTAAGGGCTGTTTCAGTCGTCACTCACAATGTCACTGCTCAGACAGTGATAGAGGAGTCGCTAGGGCTGTTCCAGTCGTCACTCTCAATGTCACTGCTCAGACAGTGATAGATGAGTCGTTAGGGCTGTTTCAGTCGTCACTCACAATGTCACTGCTCAGACAGTGATAGAGGAGTCGCTAGGGCTGTTCCAGTCGTCACTCTCAATGTCACTGCTCAGACAGTGATAGAAGAGTCGTTAGGGCTGTTCCAGTCGTCACTCCCAATGTCACTGCTCAGACAGTGATAGAGGAGTCGTTAGGGCTTTTCCAGTCGTCACTCTCAATGTCACTGCTCAGACAGTGATAGAGGAGTCGTTAGGGCTTTTCCAGTCGTCACTCTCAATGTCACTGCTCAGACAGTGATAGAGGAGTCGTTAGGGCTGTTCCAGTCGTCACTCCCAATGTCACTGCTCAGACAATGATAGAGGAGTCGTTAGGGCTTTTCCAGTCGTCACTCTCAATGTCACTGCTCAGACAGTGATAGAGGAGTCGCTAGGGCTTTTCCAGTCGTCACTCACAATGTCACTGCTCAGACAGTGATAGAGAAGTCGTTAGGACTGTTCCAGTCGTCACTCCCAATGTCACTGCTCAGACAGTGATAGAGGAGTAGTTAGGGCTTTTCCAGTCGTCACTCTCAATGTAACTGCTCAGACAGTGATAGAGGAGTCGTTAGGGCTGTTCCAGTCGTCACTCACAATGTCACTGCTCAGACAGTGATAGAGGAGTCGCTAGGGCTTTTCCAGTCGTCACTCACAATGTCACTGCTCAGACAGTGATAGAGAAGTCGTTAGGACTGTTCCAGTCGTCACTCCCAATGTCACTGCTCAGACAGTGATAGAGGAGTCGTTAGGGCTTTTCCAGTCGTCACTCCCAATGTCACTGCTCAGACAGTGATAGAGGAGTCGTTAGGGCTGTTCCAGTCGTCACTCACAATGTCACTGCTCAGACAGTGATAGAGGAGTCGTTAGGGCTTTTCCAGTCGTTACTCATAATGTCACTGCTCAGACAGTGATAGAGGAGTCGTTAGGGCTTTTCCAGTCGTCACTCCCAATGTCACTGCTCAGACAGTGATAGAGGAGTCGTTAGGGCTGTTCCAGTCGTCACTCCCAATGTCACTGCTCAGACAGTGATAGAAGAGTCGTTAGGGCTGTTCCACTCATCACTCCCAATGTCAATGCTCAGACAGTGATAGAGTCGTTAGGGCTGTTCCAGTCATCACTCTCAATGTCACTGCTCAGACAGTGATAGAGGAGTCGTTAGGGCTGTTCCAGTCGTCACTCTCAATGTCACTGCGCAGACAGTGATAGAGGAGTCGTTAGGGCTGTTCCAGTCATCACTCTCAATGTCACTGCTCAGGCAGTGATAGAGGAGTCGTTAGGACTGTTCCAGTCGTCACTCCCAATGTCACTGCTCAGACAGTGATAGAGGAGTCGTTAGGGCTGTTCCAGTCGTCACTCCCAATGTCACTGGTCAGACAGTGATAGAGGAGTCGTTAGGGCTGTTCCAGTTGTCACTCACAATGTCGCTGCTCAGACAGTGATAGAGTCGTTAGGGCTGTTCCAGTCGTCACTCACAATGTCACTGCTCAGACAGTGATAGAGGAGTCGTTAGGGCTGTTGCAGTCGTCACTCTCAATGTCACTGCTCAGACAGTGATAGAGGAGTCGTTAGGGCTGTTCCAGTCGTCACTCCCAATGTCGCTGCTCAGACAGTGATAGAGTCGTCAGGGCTGTTCCAGGGGGTACTGTCACTGTCGCGGTGCTCTATGGGGACATGTTGGGGACATCTTATTGACAGGGTCAGCGATAGACAGTGGTTGGACGACGGAAAAGCCACGTTTGTTTTTGAAACACTTGAAGCTCCATCCGGAGACTATATAAGTGATAGCGACACTGAGCTGGAAGTGGGGCGGGGGGAGTGTCGGAGGAGGGAGGGGCGGAGTAGTGGTGGGGGCGGAGGAATGGCGGGGCGTCAAAGTTCAATCCGGATACTATATTAGAGATGGCGATACTGGGCTCGGGGGGGGGGGCGGGGAGTCCGATGACGGGCGGAGGGCAGCCAGAGGAGGGGTGTGAGGTGGGGGGAACGGGGAAGGGGTGGGGGTGTCGAAGGACGAGGGGCTGAGGCAGCAGAGGAGGGGTGTGGGGAGGGGGTTCGGAGGAGGGGGGAGGGATGTGGGACGGGGGATGGGGGGCGGAGGAGGGGGGGGTCGGGGGAGATGAGGTGGGGGAAGAAGCGTTATGTCAGCCGGGTTGTCGGGCAATGCGGCGTTTGATTTGATATAATGCTATAAAGTCTCCTTCGCTTAGACTTCCGGTTTACTCATTTTGGGGACAAACACACGAAGCACGTGTTCGGAACGACTTTAGAATCTCTGCGCACACTGGTATCCTGACTATCTGTGATGTAGGCGTGACGTGTATGTTACGCAAAGAGAGAGACTGGGAACCAGACTACCTGCGCAAAAGCCAGGCGCCGAGGGGTCGGTCCATTGCGGAAGACCTAGCGATATGATTAAGAATATTTAAGAAATATAGATTCACAAAACGGATAGACGATATATTTTTTATTCGTTTGCGCTATCACAATGACGAATATTTGTTACGATGGGACAATACGACTGAGAAACTAACGTTTTTTGGCATTTAGTACGACTACGAGGCATTATGACGTCACACGGACTCTCCCCGGTGATAACGTTGGCGCAACGCTTCAAGCAGAAAACTTACAAAAATGAAGAAACTTGGTCTTTTCGTGATCCAAAAGTGACACGAAAATATCCGACTAATCTTATGTTATCTTTACAATGTGGTTTAATGACGCATCCCTGTGCTGTTACTCCATGACTGCACATTTTGACAGCGGAATGATTAAGTCGATCACTTGTTCTCGCCATTTTTCTTACGGCGGAGGCACGCGAAACTCTGGGACGTCACTCGTTTTTTGAGGAACTTGCGAAAGCCCGGGTGCAGGGCTAAATTTACAACGTTATTTTTAGCTTTCGAGTGTTTTTAAGACGGACTTTTCCTTGTATATTCCCAGTTCTGCACTTCATCGCCTCCAAATATTTTAACGTATATCTCCCATAGCCATGTTTAGTGAAATGCTACTCATAGTCTTTAGAATAAACCTGTAAAGAAATTGACCTATAGCTGCCTATACTTCAACATGGGGCACGTGTGTTTGTTTGTCCCCAAAACTGATCGCGGGCCGATCGCGAGAACTGTATAACCCTATGCCAAGTGCCCGCCACGCTTTCTCACCGGCGCCACAATAGGGTTGTACAGTCACTTCGGGATCTTATCGAGACCCCACGAGACAGGGATACCTATGCTCCACGTCAATGCCTAGGCTCAAGGGCCTGTACGTGCTGCCTACCTTCCGGTTATTTGCCTTCACTCGCCTCACACACAAGATCGGCTAAAACTGTCCTTGGAAGCACAAATAACCACTGAAGTTATGTGCATATCCGAATTATAACCATCCGAGTAGATTTATGTAATGTATGAGCGGTTAGGCAGTTGATAAACCAGAATGCGGTTGTCTCATGAGTGACTGTCAGTGTCAGGCGATCTAACGTGCTGCGCGGGGTTTTCCATGTCGTATGACGTAATAATCATCATGACGCGCGAGTCTGCGCGCGGTATCTATGGTTACGTAACAACGCTCCTTATACGGACTGAGCGGGTGAGGACAATGGGGCTCCGTTTGTCGTAGAACTGTAAACATCGATGATTTGGCTCAAAATACAACGCTTCCAACAGTCTCATCGAACGGACCACATGCATTATGGAGAAATAAATGTCTTATCTTTAATTATATTATGATTTTATAGCCATGCCTGGACCAAAGCAAGCAAAAAATAGTTTCACACCCACTCGATGCTTCACGCACAAACCGCGCAGCCGGCCGGTTCCCAACACTAAAACGTTGACTACAATGAATGCGAGTCACGCAGTTGCAGCAAGGCCCCAGGGTGATGCGCACTCGTTCTAAGAGCACGCGTTTTTTTGTTGGTCCCCAAAAGACCTAAACCGGAAATAGAACCCGCGAGAACTGTACAGCCCTATGACCATGCACACATCTACAAATCTTACGAATGTGAAGCAATACGTGACGACATTGATGTTGATGTTAAACCGCTTCTCGTAGTCTAAACCGCGACAGACGACTGCGTTAGAATTTGAAGCACGAGGTACGAAGTAGCTTATTGCATGTAGGGTGTGGGAAAAGCCTCTGAGGTAGCCAGGAGAGGGTAGGGGTCTGGAAGTGTGTGTGTGTGGGGGGGGGGGGGAGGGGGACTCCAGTGTCCTTCTTCGCAAATAATAGAGGGTTACCCCCGGGGGATATAGCTCCACTCTCCCTTCCTTCTCCCATTGACGCGATATGGCAAAAAGGGATTAACGCGTCCTGAATATACAACCAACCAACCAACCTGCGACACTTGACCCGCCACCAGTCCGCGGGGCTCGATCACAGCATTCACGCCGGCCCCGTTAAATGTACTGGAATGCGCCAGGTACACACCTTGCTGGGACCCCACACTGTGTTGTATAAACAACAGTCGCTGTAACCAGCTCTCTAACAGTAAAGCGATGCTCCTGTCATGCTAAATGCGCAGGTAAAAGAGCTGATCTACAATTGGCCATTACAGTTACGTATAGACGCCTACATACTATAATTATAGCATGACGCTTGTATATAAACGTCACCTGATATATATTATTTATGGCGATAATGCGCCGGCCTCTGTCCTAATCTTTACAGGAAATCCCGGCGTCGGCTTCCCGTAGATGGATGGGCTTGCGCATCCAGCCACTACATAGGGGTGCTCTCACAAATGATTGGTTAATAATTCAATCGGCGAATCTGGCTCCCCGCCAGGCTACACCATGCGGCGTCAATGGGCGTTCGATGGCGGGACGATCGCGGCCCGGTGCGGGGCGGGGGCGGGGCGGGTGTGGCGGGGCGGTCAGCGCGGTCAGGGCGGGGCGGGTGTGGCGGGGCGGTCAGCGCGGTCAGGGCGGGGCGGGTGTGGCGGGGCGGTCAGCGCGGTCAGGGCGGGGCGGTGTGGGGCGGTCAGGACCGGGCGATCAGCGCGGTCAGTGTGGGGGGAGGGGGCGGGGGCGATCAGGGTGGTCACCGCGGTCAGGGTGGTCAGAGCGAGGTGGCGGGTCCACCACCCCACTAATGGCTTAATGGCCATAACCGGATGGCGACAACCTACGGCATGATGGCGCATGTAGAGATGGATAGATGGATAGATAGCTAGATAGATGTCGGAGGGGGGCGGGGGAGGGGGTTGTGGCCATAGACAACGTGCACTAAAAGCTCGGCGGACTTAGCAAATATGTTACTCGGGCATTGAGGGGCACAGGGTTAAATGAATCTCAATTGAGGATTAGTCCAAGGTCCGATAAAAAGAGAGGATGGCATTGGGAGAGAGTGTGGTGCTTGGGTGTGTTGGTGTGGGGAGTGGAGGTGTGGGTGTGGGAGTGGCGGGGTGTGGTGTGTGGGGGTGTTGGGTGTGGAGGTGTGTGGGGGTGGTGAGGGTGGCGGGGAAATTGGGATGCACAAGCGTGGTAAATGAATTTTTCGCTAACTGGTTGCTTCCCGTAACATTATTGGCAGAGGCGTCTGGTTGTGTCAACAACTGGCGCGGTGTTTGTTGGGTAGCGAGAATTGCGTGCGATGTTTTCTGGCTCGGCGCAACGGACGACTGCTCAAAACTACGGTCCTCTTCACGAAGCGCGCCGAGGGTGAAAAAAAGTGCGTTAATTATCAATGAGAGAAGAGGTGAGCAACCCGCTTAATAACATCCCAAACACAGAAACAAGCGGGTGTGTCTCCCCGGGTTCTCTCTTGGAGAGGGCTATTGTATTAATGTTCTCTACACTTGCTTTTATCATGTCATACAACTTACTGTATTGGCGTCATGTTATTGTCTGAACTGTATATACATGTTCAAAAATGTCTTATCGATCATTTTAAGTTAGAAGTAGCCGAATTGTTTACGCTTCATACATAAGGACATTTCCGTATATCCTTGAGCAATCCAATAACACTTCCAATATGCCATTCACAAAAATGTATCACACAAGTTGTTACCTATATGAGTATTGTCATCGGTAAAAGGCACCAACAAGAAACTTAACGTGGTGTTCCTTCTATTCATAGCCGCCGCAATTTCGCTATAAATATCCCTTTAGTATCGAGTACTTTGGGCGGGTGCATAACATTTCGATTTTACACAGATTTTCTGTATAATTACATATAATCCATGTAAAGTAGCCGTGATGTGTCGTTCCAGCTTGAAACATTGACTTGATGCCTGTAATCTCTGGGCGAACAAACCTCGACATGTTACAAGGTGGTTTCAGTCGAGTTAATGCAAACCATTCTAAGAAGGAAGAAGGACTTCGGTTACCTTTTTGTTTCCGAAGTGAGAGGAAATGTGCTCACATCTTCAGGCTACGGGAAACGGATCTGATTAATCGTAGTTTAAGTCAGAGAATACCCGTGTAACAGTCCGTTCTCTAAATATGTAGGCTAGTCGGCTTGCGCGTCGTAATTCTTTTGCAAGAGGTAACTGTTAACCACAATCCAGTACCATACCCATAAAGTTCCATGTTTTTCCCTAAACAATCCGATACTACCTTTTAGTGCCACCTTCAGTTCTCAGCACCATACTCGATCGTACCTTAGCAGTCCCCCGCTGACTTCCGCTTACGGCCATACGGTCCTCAGTATAGTGCTCCACCCCTCACCCCCCCCCCCCTGCCCGTCCACCCAACTCCTTTCCCGCCTATTCATCGCCAGTGCCCTCCCTAGAATACCTCTCCAGTTCTCGTAAACTCCGCCCGTCCCGGGACCCCGTCCAAACGCCCGTCCGCTATCACTACCCACTCCTTCCCCCTACAATATAGGCCATGCACCGCCCACCCACCCCCCGCCCCCATACCCGCCCCCCTCCACCTTCCCCACGGCTGTCCCATTGTTGACTGAGGTGGCCAGGGTTATTACGGCATTGCATATATGCAGAACGCCCTTGCAAACACACGAACAACATACAATTAATCTATCCCACGAGAAGCGTCCCTCGGAATGCATGTCGCCGTGGTGGGGGTGGAGGGGCCACGGACTCCGGAAAGCCAACACACAGCCCACCAGCACCACCGAAGAGCCCCCACGTGGCAAGAACCGCCAGAGTGTGCAGAGATAATGGCTGAGGAGTTTGGTTGTTGTGGGGGTGGGGGGGGGGGGGGGTCGGGGCTGCGGGGATGGGGCCAGGCGGGGGCTGTGGGGGTTGGGTGTGGGTGGAGCTGTAAGGGTGGGGAGGGGGCGGGGGCTGTGGGGCGGGGAGTGGAGGGGAGGGAGAGGGGGCTGTGAGGGTCGGGGCGGGCTGGGAGAGGGAGAGGATACCGTGGGGGTCGGGGTGTGGTGGGGGGTGGAGAGGGGGATGTGGGAGGTGATATAAGACGAGAGGCAGGTCGCATGTTGCCGTTGCCTCCAGATATTGGGGACTTGTCGCATACATGCGAGGCGACCATTGGTCGGCCTCGTAGAGAGGCTGATATGAATGCATGCCACGTTAAATGGGCCTCACTCATCCCGCTGACTCAACCTACGGCTTCTGATGCCCACTCAAATGCTGCAAACAAGATTTGGAAGAACAAGTCACAAAATAATGTTACTCGACATAACAGCTTGGCAATATACGAAATATGATGTCACTTTTATATATGATGCGAAAAATATCAGCGTATTTATTATAGATAATAATACAATTGTAAGACTTGTCTAGCCTCAAATACGCACGAAAGGTCCCAGCAATGAAGGACGCGCGAGTATTTGATTGGTTGGTTGTTTATACAGGACGTTTAACCCCTTTTGGTCATATCGCGTCAATGGGAGAAGGAGGGAGAATGGAGCCATGTCCCCGGGGGTAACCCCCTACTCTTTATGCAGACGGACATGGGATACCACACAGACATGGCCACAGCAGGGCTCGAACCACCGACCCACGTGCCTGTAGGCTCCCATTTGCATAGAGGGCCTAAAGCGAGCGCTCTAACCCACTGAGCCATCGGCGCGGCCCTCGTGAGTATTTGACGACGACGCTGGCATCTGCACGCTGTCGATACAACGCGGCGGGGTTTTAGCTCTTCGTGTCTGGCAACAACTTGCCCCCTACTATGACAACTCTGCCGGAGAGTGACTATGACATCCTGTGTCGCCATGTTCCAAGTGACTATGACATCCTGTGTCGCCATGTTCCAAGCGTGTGCTCTGTTATTTCTCGTGAAAAATCACCACCAAGTTGGCGATCGATTTCGCCGCTGTTTCCGCCACTGGCAGACTGTCGCGGAGGAAGACACTTTGGGAATGTCTCAAGCCACGCAAAGCCTATATCCATTACACGCCCCCCCCCCCTCTTCCCCCTCCCCTCCACGAATACCCCACCACCCACCCCCAACGTCATCAGATACCGCTGACCCACGGTATTACGCCCCCCACCCCTCCACACACACACCCTCGCCCGCTCGGTGCCCCCAATAAGTTGCTGCTTGATAGCCAGAACAAAGGCCATGTTTCTACCCAAGACACAGAGCTTGTGTCTGAAGGAAACATTCAAGTGCACTCAATTAGTTTGTTATTCAGAAGGAAATTCTTGTAAGTCAGGAATCTGTGAAACACCCGAACATTACCTGGGCGTCGATTTGGCACTACAACCCGGGAAGCACAATTCTCAAAGTAGATCTCGGGTGTTCCAGATTGCCGAACGATGATGATAATGCTGACGGACTGATTAGTTGTATATCCAGGACGTTTTAATAACCAATTCTGGTCATATCGCCCCAATGAGAGAAGGAAGGGAAGAGCGGAGCCACTTCCCCGACGTAACCCCCTACTCTTTGTGAAGATAGACATGGGATCTTTATCCTGCGACAACACAGGCATGGCCACAGCGGGGCTCGAACCACCGATCCATTAGGCGCTCAACGCCAGCGCTTTAACCCACTGAGCTATCGGGGCGGCCCTCGCTGTAAGAATGAAACTAGATAACTCCCGTCTTGTACCGGTATTGGCGCCAGTGCTGTGGATAGCATATGCGCCGGTGCATGTCCCCATAACTTTGTCTGCTGCTAACAGCCAGGCGCTTCGTTCACCCTAAGTGTCAATGGATCTGATGATGCCTTTACACTAATTTATAGTAGGCGTTAAAGCATAGAAATAACGATACATCATTTCTCTATTTTTGCATATTACGGTGAGAGTTTTACGGGCGTTTCACTGCGCCTCCCAGCTTGAACGATGGAATCATATTTCAAGCGGCGACGCTGCCCCCGCCCCGCTCCCCCCCCCCCTCACCCCGACCCTTTGACCCGAACTGCCACAGCCGGGTAGTTACCTGGGGACGAATGATCCCGGTGACAATCGCATCTGTCCCAGGTCGCATTCGCCCCAATATCGATAACCAATTTATCACGTGGCTCTGTGACACGCATGGGAGTGTGCTTTGATGAGCAGTGAAGCTGCGGGGAGCCCCGCCAACCCTTCTGTGGGGGGAGCTTCGATCGCGACATGTCTCCTCGTACCTCAAACTCTGTGGGTTTCCACACCCGGACGCTGCCCGCGCCAGCCAGTGCCTTATAGTCACACCCCGCGGTTCTTCTCTGTGTTTAGTTTACGTGTAAACTGGCGGGATGTCTCATGGCGACCGTCGCTGTCTGCTTTGTGCCCGGGGGACATGCAGGTGACAAAAAAAAAATCTTGAAAAATATGAACTGGTTCATCCACTGTGTCTGGACGCTACCGCTAGATGGCGCTGTGGTTGATCCGCTTGGCTGAGGCTGTACGTATCGAAAAATGCGTTATGGCTGAACTGCGTGCGTTTTATAAGGGGCCATGTATGTTATGAGACTACGCACAATGTTGTGTTAGACTCACCAATGTACGATCTGGAACATTTCAATTTTTTTGTTAAATTTGTTAAATGCATTTATTTGCGTTTTATAAGAAGCCATTAATTTGCTCGTGTAACAGAGGAGTTTCCGTGTCATTTTGTCGAAGCTAAAGTTGCTAAAACATGCAGCAATATCCAGCCAAAAAAAAGCATGTCTTTTGCGGGGTTAGCAGCACGTTCGCCGCAAAGGTAGTCGCCAGGTTTGATTAATTATCACAAGCACTTTGTGTCTTTTGTAGGTGTTTATGAGTTATTCTACATGATAATGCCCAAGAGCCACTGCCGAACAAAAAAAGGGGCAATTGCAGCTTTATGTCCCCACTTACTAATGGAGACTTCCAAAAAAGCTCATTGATATATCGATTTACATAGGTAGAAGAGATCGCCTTCACGAGCGATACGCTCTGTAAATTCTGAGGGCCTTTGTGGGTGGCGGGCACTGCAGGTGGGTGGGGAAGGTGATCCCTATGACTTGAGGGCCTGTGTGGGTGGCACGCACTGCAGGGGGGGGGGGGCTGATCCCCATGACCTGAGGGTCTGTGTGGGTGGGAGGGGAGACTGATCCCCATGACTTGAGGGTCTGTGTGTGTGGGAGGGGAGACTGATCTCCATGACCAGAGGGTCTGTGTGTTTGGGAGGGGAGGCTGATCCCCATGACCTGAGGGTCTGTGTGGGTGGGAGGGGAGGCTGATCCCCATGACCTGAGGGTCTGTGTGGGTAGGAGGGGAGGCTGATCCCCATAACCCGAGGGTCTGTGTAGGTGGGAGGGGAGGCTGATTCCCATGACCTGAGGGTCTGTGTGGGTGGGTGGCACTGCGGGTGGGGGGGGGGGGAGCTGATCCCCATGACCTGAGGGTCTGTGTGGGTGGGAGGGGAGGCTGATCCCCATGACCCGAGGGTCTGTGTGGGTGGGAGGGGAGGCTTATCCCCATGACCTGAGGGTCTGTGTGGGTGGGAGGGGAGGCTGATCCCCATGACCTGAGGGTCTGTGTGGGTGGGAGGGGAGGCTGATCCCCATGACCTGAGGGTCTGTGTGGGTGGGAGGGGAGGCTGATCCCCATGACCTGAGGGTCTGTGTGGGTGGGTGGGGAGGCTGATCTCCATGACCCGAGGGTCTGTGTGGGTGGGAGGGGAGGCTGATCCCCATGACCTGAGGGTCTGTGTGGGTGGGTGGGGAGGCTGATCTCCATGACCCGAGGGTCTGTGTGGGTGGGAGGGGAGGCTGATCCCCATGACCTGAGGGTCTGTGTGGGTGGGTGGGGAGGCTGATCTCCATGACCTGAGGGTCTGTGTGGGTGGGAGGGGAGGCTGATCCCCATGACCTGAGGGTCTGTGTGGGTGGGTGGGGAGGCTGATCTCCATGACCCGAGGGTCTGTGTGGGTGGGAGGGGAGGCTGATCCCCATGACCTGAGGGTCTGTGTGGGTGGGTGGGGAGGCTGATCTCCATGACCCGAGGGTCTGTGTGGGTGGGAGGGGAGGCTGATCCCCATGACTTAAGGGTCTGTGTGGGTGGGTGGCACTGCGGGTGGGGGGAGGGGAGGCTGATCCCCATGACCTGAGGGTCTGTGTGGGTGGGTGACACTGCGGGTGGGTGGGAGGGGAGGCTGATCCCCATGACCTGAGGGTCTGTGTGGGTGGGTGGGGAGGCTGATCCCCATGACCTGAGGGTCTGTGTGGGTGGGAGGGGAGGCTGATCCCCATGACCTGAGGGTCTGTGTGTTTGGGAGGGGAGGCTGATCTCCATGATCTGAGGGCCTGTGTGGGTGGAAGGGGAGGGTGATCCGCATGACATGAGGGTCTGTGTGGGTGGGTGGTGGGCACTACAGGTCCCTCACAGGTTGGCTTATCTCTAAGCCCATACCTATCTAATCCGCAGAGCGATGTCTGGAACACAGATGTTGGGAACCCGGATGTTGGAAACCCGGATGTTGAAAACCCGGATGTTGGAAACCCGGATGAACTCCTTTATGTGTCGCCCCAACGTACCGGAAATTGACTTCCGGTAGGACGAGGCAAGGAACCAATTGTTGTCGACGTATCTATTATACAATGGCGGCGGGGAGCCGGGGAACCAGTTGTTGTCGACGCATCTACAATGCATTATACAATGGCGAGTGTTCAGTGTGATGTAAGTTTCCTTTCCCAACAGAGCACATCGTATCCATGGTGGTCAAGTGTAATAGTGCTCCCATATTAGCTTGAATATGTCCCCGTCGTCGCATCATCACCTCAATCCTATAATCTCTTAGGTTTTTTTGTTTTGTTGAAACACCACTTATTTTTGGAGGTTTGCAATAGCGAATTCACATGTTAATGCTCAGTTTGCAATGGTTCTGCATCATAAATATTCATAAATCGGGCATATATCCCTCAATGAATTAAAGCAGCCTACTTACATGCGCCATCTTATATTTTTCGCATCTTAGAATCAAGACTAAAAGTATCTCTGCTCCGGTGAACCAATTTGCTTCTCTCCGGATAGCCCTAAGGCTTTTAGGTTTTAAATTCAAAACAGAATATACTTATTCGACATGGAGAAGAGGTTGGTAATTCAAAAATTACAGAATATATTCCTTTTACTCCACTTTTTATATGGATGAAGGAATGGATTCATATATAACTAAGTATATTTATACATGATATCATAAACTTACATTGTTTGTCAAACTAATTGTGACAATGATAGTCGATCGAGGAAACTCTAGTTTAACGCCTTGTGAGGCCACTAGAGCCACCTAATTATTCCAAGTTGTTAGATAGTGACCCTAGCTGAATGAAAGAAAAGGGGAAAGCCGGAATGAGAGAGAAAAGAAGAAAAGGAAACAAAAAAATAGTATATCGCGCAAGTTAATAGGGCAAACATTCGAAAGAATATGGTAGATCAAATTTCAGAATAGGAACGCATATGCTTGGCATACCAAACAGTTGGGAATATTGCACTCTATTGCATAGTCACTTGTTTGTTTGCTCTGGAATGATGAGAAACTCCCTGCAGATTATGCGTATGGGAATTATTCAAGATGGATTTAGGTTCAGGATGTAATAGATGTACTAAATAAATGACATTTAAAATATATATCAGCCGGTTAGCTTGGCCAACTGCATGAGGAATAACGGTTTTACATTTTCGGCGTCACTTCTCATACACGGCTTGCCGTATTACATGGCGACTAGCCCCGCCCTATCCCCCTTTCCACGCCCTTATCCCTACCATCATTTCAAATCCTATCGCACCCTATCGTCGGTGTGTCCCCCACGCCTCTTCCTGCCCCCACCCCCCACTCCATCTCCCCACCCCCCCACACGCCCATTCCTGCCCACTCACTCACCCCCTCATCTCCACCCCCCACACTTCCCACCCAGCCACACATATCACATAACTCAAGGGGTCGCGGTCGGCAATAGATGCAGCCATGATGGCCGCGCCCGGTCACAAAGGTTCCTTTGTGTCGCGGGAGGGCGCTGCGGTCGCTGTATTCTAATAGATACCCATCGCCATGGCGGTCGCCCCTGTCACCTCCTCACCAAAGGCGGGCGTGTCCTTTATGGCAGCCAGGCGGAACCAGCCCCCCGCGGAGGCCCAGATCTCCATGTATATGAAAATCAAAGTGCCGATATCAAACCGGCCAAATATTGAGATTAAAGTGGGTGTCGTAGACGGGTGCACATGTATAGGACATATGATAAAGCCTGCATCTTTATAGGACAAAGCCTTCATCTTACCACGGATATAAATGTATGGGACAAAGCCTGTATCTTTCTCTGGGTATACAAACATAGGACAAAACCTTCATCTTTATATGACAAGGCCTTCATCTTTCTACGGGTATATATATATAGGACAAGGCCTTCATCTCTCTACGGGTATACATGTATAGGACAAAGCCTTCATCTCTCACGGGTATACATGTATAGGACAAAGCCTTCATCTCTCACGGGTATACATGTATAGGATAAAGCCTTAATCTCTCCACGGTTATCATGTATAGGACGAAGCCTTCATCTCTCACGGGTATACATGTATAGGATAAAGCCTCAATCTCTCCACGGTTATCATGTATAGGACAAAGCCGTCATCTCTCACGGGTATACATGTATAGGATAAAGCCTCAATCTCTCCACGGTTATCATGTATAGGACAAAGCCTTCATCTCTCACGGGTATACATGTATAGGATAAAGCCTTAATCTCTCCACGGTTATCATGTATAGGACAAAGCCTTCATCTCTCACGGGTATACATGTATAGGATAAAGCCTTCATCTCTCCACGGTTATCATGTATAGGACGAAGCCTTCATCTCTCACGGGTATACATGTATAGGATAAAGCCTTCATCTCTCCACGGTTATCATGTATAGGACAAAGCCTTCATCTCTCACGGGTATACATGTATAGAATACAGCCTTCATCTCTCACGGGTATACATGTATAGAATACAGTCTTCATCTTTCACGGGTATACATGTTTAGGACGAAGCTTTTATCTTGTCGCAAATCAAGGCTAATTTTAAAGATGTATTTTCCATCTGAGCCTCTGGTCCATAAATAAACATATTTCTTCTCTAAGCCAATGCTTATAGTTCCCCTCTGCCACGAATATATATAAAGATCTATATATAAATGTTCAATATCGTGATGCAACAGACGCAGACGTTGCACCTTAGATCCATATAATATTCGCTTCGATCGATTTTGAAGAAGATGCAACACTCTCGCGGAAACCAGTAACAGATTAGTCAAACTACGAACAGACCAGTATGAGGTCCACTAGATAGTAGTTCCTGGGTTCCCCTCCATTGTCTATATTTTTTGCGCGCGAAGTTTTCTGCATCTGCAGCCGACACTGCAAAGGCTTGCATTACATCAAGCCAATAGAAAGTCTGTGAACCACGAAACAAAGGAAACATTGAATTATTCCGGGTCATAAACTTGACACTCAACCCAGGGACCAAAGCAAAACAGGCAGTGCTTGAGTAACACCGTTCGTCTCGCATTGACTCTCGCTTTTTGCGCGACAGGCCAGTAAATAGCCCCTCCATGGTCAATTTTTTGTTATTTTTACGACATATTCTTATGAGTCCGTTCGCTACGTAAGCGTGTGTATTCAATACTCCGCGATTGATTTATGTTTCAATCTTCTTTTACTAGGAATGCATTGATTCCGCTAGTGCCTATTTGTTCCGCCAGGGGTGGCTTTGGAGCTTAAGAGCTGTGGCAGTTCTGCACCAGGTCCCGATGTGCCGCCAACTGGTGGTTTCTTATTGGACTGTAGACTATCCAAGCGGGTGAGGAGACTAAACCCTCCCCCCCCTCTCCTGCCCCCCCCCCCCCCCGCCGTACACCCGACCCCCACGCCCTGATCCACCGTGTGTTTGTATTCAGCTGGCTGGTCCCTGTCAAACGCAGCCTGGGCCTAACGACACCCGGGAGTCGTCGGGCTGAAGGTGTCTCCAGCCGGAAACGGGATACGGGATGTGAACAGACCGTGGATGGGCGGTCCATATCTGACCAATGCTGACCTTCAAGTGTAATGGGTGATTGACTTCAAATGTAATGGGTAAGTGACTTCAAATGTAATGGGTAAGTGACTTCAAATGTAATGGGTAATTAACTTCAATTGTAACGGGTAAGTAACTGCAAATATAATGGATAAGTAAGTTAAAATGTAATTAATAAGTAAGTTGAATGTTATTGATAAATAAGCTAAAATATAATGGCTAAATAACTTCAGATGTAATGGTTAAGTAACGTCAAATGTAATTAATATGTGACTTAAAATGTAATTAATATGTGACTTGAAATTTAATTAATAAGTAACTTAATCAAATGTAATTAATAAATAACTTAATACAATTTAATTAATGAGTAACGTCAAATGTAATTAATAAGTAACTTAAAACGTAACTAATAAGTAACCTCAAATGTAAGTGACTTCAATTAATGGATAAGTGACTTCAAGTGCAATAGGTATGTACAAACACCTACAAGCTACGTTACATGTACACCAGGTGGGTATGCAATCTCTTCAGCACACCAGGCGGAGCTGATAACCACCTCCGTTGCCCTCGTTCTCTGGGTGTCCTGGTGCCGTGTGATCCAGATTGCCAATCATTCCACGCAGACACGTATATCCATCCATGCTATTTATCGACGGCTTGGCTTTGTTCAGATGTCATGCGAGCGTGCTTGGGGGTCTTAAAACCCCAACTCACGGCGATGACTTCGTAGATAGATAAAGTAAACAATTTCCAAAAGAGAAGTAAAATCTGGGATACTTTAGGCGATAAGAAATCGGTGTTGGCCTCTTGCAAGGTATCCAAGTAGGGTGTTTGTCTAGCGGATAATCGTGTTGGGCACAGTAATAGATCACTTTCCCGGACCCGGAAAAGAAGTGAGGGGTGCATGAGGAATGGTGGGGCGGGAGGCGGGGGGGGGGGGTTATTGGGGGTAGGGTGGAGCAGGGTGTGGGGAGTAGAGACGGAGGTATGGGGGGGTACTGGGGGTAGAAGGGTACTGTGGGCAGGGGGAGGGGTAATGCGGGTAGAGGGAGACGGGCACTGGTGGTGCTGGGGGGGGGTGGAGGTACTGGGGGTAGGATGGGAGGGGGAACTGGAGGTAGGTGCTGTGGCTTCAGGATTGATCTACAGGGTGACTGGGGGCAGAGGGGAGGGGGGTACGCACACAGGACGAGATGATAGCATCGTTTATCGTTGGACCGGAAGTAATGCTGCTGTCGTTCGCAGGCGGATGGCATGATTCATCACGCAATTATGAATGTTCCTGGGCGGTCAGCGCCGGGCTCGATCATGAAACATGATGCAAAGAGAACGCCTCAGGGATTGCTCCACAGCCAGACTTCAGTACCTATATCGTCGATAATAGGGCAGCAGCAAGGTACGATGGCCTGAACGATGCCTTTACACAGTTATATGGTGTATAAACATGCCTGCCTTGACCTTCCGCGGACCGGACCGATGCTCCTTGCATGCTGGCTCAGTGTTTACAGCGAGTGTCGTCGGGCCATAGTCTAACCCGGTGCTATGATGACCCTGGAGGACAAACGTATTGCGCTATGGCCCAGCACGCGTCTTATTTTATTAATCTCAATGGCACGGCGTTCGATGTCGCGCCTGGAGAAGTTATGGCGTGTGTACTGGGTTTTGGATGCTCACGTGCGCTAGTTTTTTCTCCCTCATCTATCATCAGGGAACACGCAATCACATGGTATTAGTACAGTCGAACACCTAGTGCTACTAGGGGTTGTGGGGTTCAGTGCACAAAACATGACCTTTCTGCGTTATTTCCATGTATTTGATTGATGAGTTGATTGGCATTTCGCTAGTCCCGCCACAGCGCTACAGCTGGTATCAGCCACCAAGGATCAAGCTAGTCCGCCACAGCGCTACAGCTGGTATTAGCCACCCACGAAGGATCAAACTAGTCCGCCACAGCGCTACAGCTGGTATCAGCCACCAAGGATCAAGCTAGTCCACCACAGCGCTACAGCTGGTATCAGCCACCAAGGATCAAGCTAGTCCACCACAGCGCTACAGCTGGTACCAGCCACGAAAGATCAAGCTAGTCCGCCACAGCGCTACAGCTGGTATCAGCCACCAAGGATCAAGCTAGTCCACCACAGCGCTACAGCTGGTATCAGCCACCAAGGATCAAGCTAGTCCCCCACAGCGCTACAGCTGGTATCACCCACCAAGGATCAAGCTAGTCCACCAAAGCGCTACAGCTGGTATCAGCCAGCAAGGATCAAGCCAGTCCACCACAGCGTTACATCTGGTATCAGCCACCAAGGATCAAGATAGTCCACCACAGCGCTACAGCTGGTATCACCCACCAAGGATCAAGCTAGTCCACCACAGCGCTACAGCTGGTATCACCCACCAAGCAAGGATCAAGCTAGTCCACCACAGCGCTACAGTTGGTATCAGCCACCAAGGATCAAGCTAGTCCCCCACAGCGCTACAGCTGGTATCACCCACCAAGGATCAAGCTAGTCCACCACAGCGCTACAGCTGGTATCATCCACCAAGGATCAAGCTAGTCCACCACAGCGTTACAGCGGGTATCAGCCACCAAGGATCAAGCTAGCCCACAACAGCGCTACAGCTGGTATCAGCCACCAAGGATCAAGCTAATCCACCACAGCGCTACAGCTGGTATCAGCCACCAAGGATCAAGCTAGTCCGCCACAGCGCAACAGCTGGTATCAGCCACCAAGGATCAAGCTAGCCCACAACAGCGCTACAGCTGGTATCAGCACCAAGGATCAAGCTAATCCACCACAGCGCTACAGCTGGTATCAGCCACCAAGGATCAAGCTAGTCCACCACAGCGCTACAGCTGGTATTAGCCACCCACGAAGGATCAAACTAGTCCGCCACAGCGCTACAGCTGGTATCAGCCACCAAGGATCAAGCTAGTCCACCACAGCGCTACAACTGGTATCACCCACGCAAGGATCAAGCTAGTCCACCGCAGCGCTACAGCTGGTATCAGGCCACCAAGGATTAAGCTTGTCCACCACATCGCTACAGCTGGTATCAGCCACCCACCAAGGATCACGCTAGTCCACCGCAGCGCTACAGCTGGTATCAGCCACCAAGGATCACGCTAGTCCACCGCAGCGCTACAGTCACCGTTCGTCAAAGCATTGCTGATCGACCATTCCTTTTATGGCGTGGGTGCAGCTCCCCAGAGGCGCGGGCCCAGCACCAGACCGCTTTTAACTGTGTCACCGCAGTGTCAATTTCACGGCGCCTTATTGAATTACGCTGACGCACTGGTGCGCATTTTAAAGGAGCCCCCTCTCTCCGGGAGAAATGTTTCCATTGTCTCAGACCGAGTTGTGCATGGGTGACTTGACCGAATGGAGATGATAGAATAGGTGTGCGACCCCATTTATACGCCCATGAATTCCTGATAGTTTGAACATTTTAGCTTTTAGGTACATTGAGCTACTAGTAGGTTGTATGTATATTCAGGACGCTTTAATCAATTCTGGTCATGTTGCGTCAATAGGAGAACGAAGGGAATAGCGGAGCCATGTCCCTGGGGGTAACCCCCTACTCTTTAAAGAAGGACATAGGATCTTTATCCAGCGCCCCACACAGACATGGCCACAGCGGGGCGCGAACCAACGACCCACGTGCCGCTAGCCTCTCAAGCGGCCAGAATGCTAGCGCGTTAACCCACTGAGCTATCGAGGCGGCCCCAGCTACTGGTGGAGGCGCTCCCATATTACACCTTGTTACACGGTATGAAGCAATTGATGTGGCGTGTTAGCAGCAAATTTAGACCGCTCTCAGCTGCTGTAAAACAAAAATTTTACAGATGATGAACAGAAGAGAAGTCTTCAGGGACAAGAAGCTGCAGCAATGGAAGATGGAGGATGAATGAGGGCCATATGCCCCATATCTATATACAGCTAAATTATGAATTAGCTAGGATATCTAAATCAATTTTATCTTATCTTATCATGCGGGTCAAAGAAGACATGACAGGGGGATTGTCGTGGCCTAGAAGCGGCCACGTCGTCTCTCGTCCTGGACACGTGTGGCAGCTACCGTTTAGGAGATTCCCGTCGGTATGTCCAATACACTCCAGGGTGTCCCGGGGGCTGAGTGGCATACTAATAATGTCTGTGAGGGATGGGAGGGCCTGGGGTGGGGCGGGGTGGTGGTGGTGGGGGGGGGGGGGGGAGGGTGTGCAAGATGTTCATAATGCCCATGAGAGATGGGAGGGGAGGGGTGTGTGTGGGTGTGTGGAGGGGGGCGGAGGGGGCGGTGTATGTCTGTGGGTGGGAGGAGGAGAGCGGTGTATGTGCATGGTGTGTGGTGGTGCAGCGATGTGTGTGAAGGGGGGAGGGAAGCGGTGAGTATGGAGCAGGGGGGTGAGGATGGGCGGTATATGCGAGTGGAGCGGGGCGGGGAGGGTGGGGGGGGGGGGGTTCGAGGTTCATAATGCACGGGGCGGTGCTTGGGGTCCATCGTTTACCAGGTGGCCCGACCCTGAAGTTGTCAGCACCTCAATTAGGATCCAGGCGGCCGTTTATAACTACTGGTGGGCAGGTTGCGATGCTCAAGGCCTCCGGTCGCTGTTCAATTCGTCCTCCTCTGCAATCCATCTTGGAGATATCCGGGCTATAGATATGCCGTCACCGTTACAACGCCGCCCGCCCCACTGCCCATTGACCCCCCCCCCCCTCGGGCCACCGTCACCCCGTCTCTGCTGGGTGACACTCCTCAGCTGCTTTACACCTGGCGACCCTGACAACCCACCTACACCCCCTTCCCCACAACACGGCCCTCCCTGCCACCTTGACCACCCGCCCCCTACCACCACCCCAAACTCGTCACCCACCCGTCTCCATGCCCCGTCCCAGCACATCGATCAGCGGTCCGCCACGTAGGTCCACGTCTAGCGGGGTGACCGTGTCGAATTAAACCCTTTTGCAGATGAAGTAAGTCCAGGAGACGACCTTTCGATTTTCCATGTCATCCGAATAATCCATCTTACGTTTTCTTCGATATTCTTCTAAGACTCTATCTGAGACTCTTTCAGACCCCCCCCCCCCACACCCTATCACTGTCTCTTTCTCCCTCTCCATCTCGCTCTCTCTTTCCCTGTCACTCTTCCTGTCCCTCCCCCTCTCTTCCAATCTCTCTCCATCTCTCTCTCTTTCCGTCTCACTCTCCCTGTCCCTTCTCATATGTCAATCTCCCTTCCTCTCTCCCTATCTCTCTCCCTGTCCCTCTCCCTGCCCCTCCCTCTGTCCCTCCCCCTGTCCCTCTCCCTCACACCTTCTCTACCTCCGTCTCTCGCCCTCTCGCCCTCTCCCTTCACCTTCACCCTCTCTCACCCTCTCTCTGCCCCTCCCTCTGTCTCTCCCCCTGTCCCTCTCCCTCACACCTTCTCTACCTCCGTCTCTCGCCCTCTCGCCCTCTCCCTTCACCTTCACCCTCTCTCACCCTCTCTCTCCCTCCCTCTTCCTTCCTCGATAAATGCCCTGCCTTGCCATGTCTTCCCTCAGTAACCTTCTACCCAGGTACTCCCCTCTCGACCCCGTGGTATCATCCATCACGTTGTGAATTGGCTCCACTATCGAGGTGAGCCAATAGCGCAGACATAAGAGTCTCTCTTCACTTCGAATCGGCCTCGTTTGGACGGCAATATAATGAAATAATCCGTTGTTCTAATGGCGATAGCACATTGCGGATGTCTTATCGTCCATTTCCGGATATGAATTATGGAAGCCAGTGTTGACCTCTGTGAGCCCTGCCGTGTACTGCGGCTCCGCGGGTGGCGTATCCCAAGGAACCTCCCGTAGTACAGAGAACGCGTACCTAGGTGCGCTCCAGGTTTGACGTTATGCCAGATCTGTCGCAATCCATATATAAGAACAACATTCGCAGTTCATATTTATTGAGTCACCTAACGCAACTTTATTTGAAGATTAATTCTTCGATTAATTAACAGTATAAGTTAATAATAGGCATCGATCAGACAAAACATACGAATGTAATGTGTTGACAAATACCTATAAATGATTAAACTGTATGCCCATTTCAGCCGCCCATCAGCACATGGCCATGTCTAATAATTTTGCAAGCCCTAAGCATCGTATTCTTAAGTCATGTCATTTCACAATCAGCTTGTCATACAATAACAGGGTATTTAAAGCGAACTAACGTGGTAGGGAATGATAAGGAAGCAGTATGTGGTGATAAATATCACATTCTGGAAGGGAACTGTTGATTTTGCTCTATGCACTCAAATTAGCTTTCTGCGACAGATCTGGCATTACGTCATACCTGTAGAGTACACACGTATTAGGGCGTGGATTGAAAGTTCTATCTAAGGCCGTTTGAATAGATCATAGGTGATTAAAACTTTTCATTCGTTTTTATGTATTAATCGCCTTCACCTTACTTAGAGCTGTTTTTTCTAAAAAAAGCATCGGTGGCTAGGATATGGATAGGAATATTTCAGAATGGTGAAATGATATGGAACCCAAATCATTGGTATGTTCTCGAAATCTCATGAAGTGCCCTGTGGGGGAACCAATGCGTCAACACTCTTCTCCAATTCGGCAGGAGATCGTCCATTTGGCACGTGACGACATCACGTGACTTGTCGCAGCACCGAGGTGACACCGAAGGCACGGAATCATATCTCTGCGCCCCTCCTGCCCTCTCCACCCTGCCACCCCCCGCCCCCTCCCCACCAACAACCAACGCAACTTTCAGCTCTATCCGGCAAGCGAGTGAGCGACCCACCGGGAATCTTTCCATCTTGTTTGCGATCCGTCCTTCATGGAGACGAAGCACCCTCTGACCACATAGCTGTCTACCCTACATACACGAGTAATATGCAACCGCCTTGCCGCCCCTCCCACCCGCCCCGCCCCGCCCTATCCACCCGCCATCATGCCGCGCTGAAAGCAGACTTGATTGCCCCAAAATGGACGGTTCCCGGCCAATTTCCGCAGCGACTACTTGCCGAAAAGCCTTCCTTGTTTTATGACTCCCCGACCAGTGGCGACCCTCCGTAACGCACTAAAGTGTCAATTTCATCATCGCAAAGGAGTCGTAATTGAGTATCAATCAAGGGTGTGGTCAATTTGTCGCTACTTCTTCCGGATATTTGCCTCCGCGAGAGCAAGCAATTAATGGCGGCCATTAAGTATTGCATAAGCAACAAATCGGTCATTTGCTGGCCGCCGAAACGACTTGGACGCGACCGAAGCGACACAAGTGCGCAAACAAAGCCTCGGTGACCAGTCTGGCGGATGTAAGCTGACCAGGGTTAGGACATGGGTCAGGTTTTGCTGATGCCCTTAATGCAGTTATTATTTCTTTTGTTTTCTTTGCCAGAGGTTGATGTCTTCATTACAGAATGCGGCCCACCCCCATTCCACCATGGTAGACCGGCGCTCTTGACGCACAGGGGTATCGTTCATATGTTAACTTAATCTTATCTCTATGCTCCACCTCTATACTACGCAACTTTTCTATGCTGTAACACAATGTTACACATCTATGCATGTACTACACAGGCAGGGGCGGGTGCAAGAATTTGAAAGGGGGGGGTTGTCCATTGTAATTTGCGACCAGGGGTGGTCCATTGAAAATTGCGACCGGGGGGTGGTCCACGCCTTAGATAGCTTTCTTCCTTAAAAAAAGGGGGGGGGGGGCACTAAAGACTTGCGACCGGGGGGTGGGCTCTAAACAAAATTGCGACCTGGGTTTACTACTTTTTGACGACACGTTCTTCCTCAAAAAGTGGGAGGGGGGGGGGCGGATACCCTGGACCCCCGTTCCGCCCATGCAAGGGCCTATAAGTTGTAGCTCTATGCTACACCTCTATACTACACAAGGCTTCTATGCTGTATCTCTATGCTGCACCTCTATACTACACCTCCATACTACACAGGGCTTCTATGCTACACCTCTATACTACACAGGGCCTCTATGCTGTATCTCTATGCTGCACCTCTATGCTACACCTCTATACTACACAGGGCCTCTATGCTACACCTCTATACTACCCAGGGCCTCTATGCTGTATCTCTATGCTGCACCTCTATACTACACCTCTATACTACACAGTGCCTCTATGCTACACCTCTATACTACACAGGGCCTCTATGCTGTATCTCTATGCTGCACCTCTATGCTACACCTCTATACTACACAGGGCCTCTATGCTACACCTCTATACTACCCAGGGCCTCTATGCTGTATCTCTATGCTGCACCTCTATACTACACCTCTATACTACACAGTGCCTCTATGCTACACCTCTATACTACACAGGGCTTATATGCTGTATCTCTATGCTGCACCTCTATACTACACCTCTATACTACACAGTGCCTCTATGCTACACCTCTATACTACACAGTGCCTCTATGCTACACCTCTATACTACACAGGGTCTCTATGCTACACCTCTATACTACACAGGGCCTCTATTCTGTATCTCTATGCTGCACCTCTATGCTACACCTCTATACTACACAGTGCCTCTATGCTGCACCTCTATACTACACCTCTATACTACACAGTGCCTCTATGCTACACCTCTATACTACACAGTGCCTCTATGCTACACCTCTATACTACACAGGGCCTCTATGCTACACCTCTATACTACACAGGGGCTATATGTTGTATCTCTATGCTGCACCTCTATACTACACCTCTATACTACACAGTGCCTCTATGCTACACCTCTATACTACACATGGCCTCTATGCTACACCTCTATACTACACAGGGCCTCTATGCTGCAAGTCTATACTACACCTCTATACTACACAGGGCTTCTATGCTGTATCTCTATGCTACACCTCTATACTACCCAGGGCCTCTATGCTGTATCTCTATGCTGCACCTCTATGCTACACCTCTATACTACACAGGGCCTCTATGCTACACCTCTATACTACCCAGGGCCTCTATGCTGTATCTCTATGCTGCACCTCTATACTACACCTCTATACTACACAGTGCCTCTATGCTACACCTCTATACTACACATGGCCTCTATGCTACACCTCTATACTACACAGGGCCTCTATGCTGCACCTCTATACTACACCTCTATACTACACAGGGCTTCTATGCTGTATCTCTATGCTACACCTCTATACTACCCAGGGCCTCTATGCTGTATCTCTATGCTGCACCTCTATGCTACACCTCCATACTACACAGGGCCTCTATGCTACACCTCTATACTACCCAGGGCCTCTATGCTGTATCTCTATGCTACACCTCTATACTACACAGTGCCTCTATGCTGTATCTCTATGCTGCACCTCTATGCTACACCTCTATACTACACATGGCCTCTATGCTGCACCTCTATACTACACCTCTATACTACACAGGGCTTCTATGTTGTAGCTCTATGCTACACCTCTATACTACACAGGGCTTCTATGCTGTATCTCTATGCTGCACCTCTATACTACACCTCCATACTACACAGTGCCTCTATGCTACACCTCTATACTACACAGGGCCTCTATGCTACACCTCTATACTACCCAGGGCCTCTATGCTGTATCTCTATGCTGCACCTCTATACTACACCTCTATACTACACAGTGCCTCTATGCTACACCTCTATACTACACAGGGCTTATATGTTGTATCTCTATGCTGCACCTCTATACTACACCTCTATACTACACAGTGCCTCTATGCTACACCTCTATACTACACAGGGCCTCTATGCTGTATCTCTATGCTGCACCTCTATGCTACACCTCTATACTACACAGTGCCTCTATGCTACACCTCTATACTACACAGGGCCTCTATGCTGTATCTCTATGCTGCACCTCTATGCTACACCTCTATACTACACAGTGCCTCTATGCTACACCTCTATACTACACAGGGCCTCTATGCTGTATCTCTATGCTACACCTCGATACTACCCAGGGCTTCTATGCTGTATCTCTATGCTGCACCTCTATGCTACACCTCTATACTACACAGGGCCTCTATGCTACACCTCTATACTACCCAGGGCCTCTATGCTGTATCTCTATGCTACACCTCTATACTACACAGTGCCTCTATGCTGTATCTCTATGCTGCACCTCTATGCTACACCTCTATACTACACAGGGCCTCTATGCTGTATCTCTATGCTGCACCTCTATGCTACACCTCTATACTACACAGTGCCTCTATGCTACACCTCTATACTACCCAGGGCCTCTATGCTGTATCTCTATGCTGCACCTCTATGCTACACCTCTATACTACCCAGGGCCTCTATGCTGTATCTCTATGCTGCACCTCTATGCTACACCTCTATACTACACAGTGCCTCTATGCTGTATCTCTATGCTGCACCTCTATGCTACACCTCTATACTACACAGGGCCTCTATGCTACACCTCTATACTACACAGGGCCTCTATGCTACACCTCTATACTACCCAGGGCCTCTATGCTGTATCTCTATGCTGCACCTCTATACTACACCTCTATACTACACAGGGCCTCTATGCTACACCTCTATACTACCCAGGGCCTCTATGCTGTATCTCTATGCTGCACCTCTATACTACACCTCTATACTACACAGTGCCTCTATGCTACACCTCTATACTACACAGGGCCTCTATGCTGTATCTCTATGCTGCACCTCTATACTACACCTCTATACTACACAGTGCCTCTATGCTACACCTCTATAATACACAGTGCCTCTATGCTACACCTCTATACTACACAGTGCCTCTATGCTACACCTCTATACTACACAGTGCCTCTATGCTGTATCTCTATGCTGCACCTCTATGCTACACCTCTATACTACAAAGGGCCTCTATGGTACTACTCTATACTACACAGGGGTTCTATGCTGTATCTCTATGATCCACCTCTATACTACCCAGGGCCTCTATGCTGTATCTCTATGCTGCACCTCTATGCTACACCTCTATACTACACAGGGCCTCTATGCTGTATCTCTATGCTACACCTCTATACTACCCAGGGCCTCTATGCTGTATATCTATGCTGCACCTCTATGCTACACCTCTATACTACACAGGGCCTCTATGCTGTATCTCTATGCTGCACCTCTATGCTGCACCTCTATACTACACCTCTATACTACACAGTGCCTCTATGCTACTACTCTATACTACACAGGGCTTCTATGCAGTATCTCTATGATCCACCTCTAAACTACACCTCTATACTACAAAGGGCCTCTATGCTACTACTCTATAGTACACAGGGCTTCTATGCTGTATCTCTATGATCCACCTCTATACTACACCTCTATACTACACAGGGCCTCTATGCTGTATCTCTATGCTGCACCTCTATACTACACAAGGCTTCTATGCTGTATCTCTATGCTGCACCTCTATACTACACCTCTATACTACACAGGGCTTCTATGCTGTATCTCTATGCTGCACCTCTATACTACACCTCTATACTACACAGGGCCTCTATGCTACACCTCTATACTACACAGGGCCTCTATGCTGTATCTCTATGCTGCACCTCTATACTACACCTCTATACTACACAGGGCCTCTATGCTACACCTCTATACTACACAGGGCCTCTATGCTGTATCTCTATGCTGCACCTCTATACTACACCTCTATACTACAAAGGGCTTCTATGCTACTACTCTATACTACACAGGGCCTCTATGCTGTATCTCTATGCTGCACCTCTATACTACACCTCTATACTACAAAGGGCCTCTATGCTACTACTCTATACTACACAGGGCCTCTATGCTGTATCTCTATGATCCACCTCTATACTACACCTCTATACTACACAGGGCCTCTATGCTGTATCTCTATGCTGCACCTCTATACTACACCTCTATACTACAAAGGGCCTCTATGCTACTACTCTATACTACACAGGGCCTCTATGCTGTATCTCTATGCTGCACCTCTAAACTACACCTCTATACTACACAGGGCTTCTATGCTGTATCTCTATGCTGCACCTCTATACTACACCTCTATACTACACAGGGCCTCTATGCTGCACCTCTATACTACACAGGGCCTCTATGCTGCACCTCTATACTACACAGGGCCTCTATGCTGTATCTCTATGCTACACCTCTATACTACCCAGGGCCTCTATGCTGTATCTCTATGCTACACCTCTATACTACCCAGGGCCTCTATGCTACACCTCTATACTACACAGGGCCTCTATGCTGCACCTCTATACTACACAGGGCCTCTATGCTGCACCTCTATACTACACAGTGCCTCTATGCTACACCTCTATACTACACAGGGCCTCTATGCTGTATCTCTATGCTGCACCTCTATACTACACCTCTATGCTACACAGGGCCTCTATGCTACACCTCTATACTACACAGGGCTTCTATGCTGTATCTCTATGCTGCACCTCTATACTACACCTCTATACTACACAGGGCCTATACGCTAAATTGTTATGCTAATCCTCTACTCTACACCTCCTGAAGCATATGTTCCAGACACGCAAATACGACACAGGTGATTAGTCTGCGCTTACTTTCGTCGTCTTCCTCATTATAGTGCTTTCCTCTAGGGAAGCTTCTTAGTCGTCAAGAACCGGCGATTAATCCTGGAGACCAGTTTATTGCTGTACGCATGAGGGTACTGCTATGGTAACACAGACACCTGCGTTATTGAACCCCCGTTCAGTCCCCAGCTGTGTCTGGTAATCCTCAGACCTGTTTGTACAACTAAGCCACGTCCATGTTGCCATGCGACACTGTTGTCATTTGGTTCCATCCCTCCTTGTCAACTATTCCATAGACTAATCAGCTGCACCAGTCCATTGGGTCTAATAGTTTAGGGTGTATAGTTATTTTTATATGGTCAACCTACCTTTTTATTCTATTTAGCGTCATTTACCTTTCGAAAATCACGTTTAATAAACCACACTTTTTCTGTCTTTTTGTCTAACTCCGCCTCTCTGCTGACGATAGCTGGGTCTGTCTGTGAGTCTTTCTTCCAACCCCCATCACCCCTGTCCCATGTTTCACCGCTGTCTACACACAAAGTACGGCCACGTACGGACGCAGTTGTTGATAGTTTGATGTCCTGCTTGCATCCTTTCTCTGTTATCTTTCGAAAAACTTCCCTCGTTTTCGTCTCCATACCCCTACCCTCCTCCTACACCTCCCAGACAATATCACATAGTCCGCTGAAATGTCGTATCACCGCTATAAAAGGCAGACCACTCATCTCTTCTCCTACGACGTGTTCTCCGCCCCGTGGCGGTAGAAAGGGTGGCCGCCCCCCGAGGCTAACACCCCCCCTTCCTCCAAACCCCCCCCCTCCACCTGCACGCCCCCCCCCACACACGCCCTACAGCCCCCCACCCCCACCCCGGCTCAGCCTAATCGAAACCCGCATTCACCCGCCCACAGCAAACACATTTTCGCACCTTTCTAAGGAGTTATTCGATTAGCCCGGTCGGCCGGTGCCTCAGCCGGACGTATGAAAGGCGGAGGCCTATTTGGGTAACCTTATGAACCAATCACATTGCTGTGGCAAGTACCCCCCACAATACAGAATCACCCGGGTCTGAACAGCACTCGGATTGAGGAATATATTGCGACAGTCACTTGGAACTTCCTACACATAATTGATTATAGCATGTTTCTTTTTTTTTATTGGTGCGTGTGGTCTGAATGCCTTGGAGCCCAGTTTATTCCCGAGTCACAAAGGCAGCCCACCACCCCGCCCCCAAAATCCTGCCCCCTTCCCACCCACACACCGCCCGCAGGACAATGGGATGGGCTGCTACGGAATGGCGCGCTTTCCGGATGTGGATATGATTCATAACGCGTTCCCAATAAAAAGAAAAAGCTTGGGCCTTGCAAAAGCGACACCCATAGGGATATAGACCTGGCGAAGATTAGTGTTGGTGAGAGGTGTGCCTGCAGGCGCGGATCTAAAAAAATCTTAAAACTTTGCGACCGGGGGGTCCACTATTTTTTAGACGACCGGGGGGGGGGGGAGGGGGGGGGGGAGGTCTACGGATTGATGAACGGCATTTTTCTTTATTAAAAAAGGGGATGGAGGCGCACGCTTCAGATGGCCTACATTGTGCATTAAAAAACGGTATTCCTCTTCAAATAGGGAGGTCCGGACCCTCAGGACCCCCATGAATCCCCCAGGACCCCCCCCCCTGGATCCGCCCCTGCCCTGCGGCTGGTGGGAGAAGGTGCTGAGAAAGACTATCCCTTCAGGGTAAGGAACTCATAGGATTAGTTAGGCGCCCTCCATGAATTAGCTATTTCCCTAATTACATCTCCATCTGGTGTCTATGAAGCGATGGTTCAGTTCCGCGAGGAAGCGTTTTTGCCAAGATATTAACACGGAGTGGGTATCTCGTGGCAGGGAGTGACGTCATGCCGCTCTGTCCTTGACAACCCCGCGGGCAGATTGGCTCCCAATCTACGGCGCACCGCCAGCAGACCACAGACGAGAGATATAGTTACTCAGCATATACTAGGTCCCGCATTTTATACGGCATTCAGACGTATATTTATTATATATGCATTATATATATCTAAATAATACATACATTATGTATATATAAATTATATTTATTTAAATTATATATATCTAAATTATATTAATTATATATATGATATACATACCCCTATATATAAAAAATATAAGTATACATGTATATACACGTATTATAGCATCAGGTCTACGTCAATGTATCCAGCCTCATCTCTGAGATCAGCCTCCGTACTAACAGAACCAGCAGCAGCCGCAGCCGCCGCAGCCGCCGCCGCCGCAGCAGCAGCAGCCGCCGCAGCAGCCGCAGCAGCAGCCGCAGCAGCAGCCCCGTTTATATCAATCCACTTATGAAAGCGGTTATCAATACATCTTCCAGTATCTCCCGAACCGAACACGGAGAGACTGCCCCACACAATGGAACGGGCGCTTGCCTGCAGAGAGCGCCCTCTACAGGGAGAGAGGAGTGTCTTCACAATATTGCCCCGTATGACAAGAAACTCCCATTGATTGGCTCCGGATATCACTGGAAGTAAAACATACGCCTGCACGGTGTCCGTCTCGTTAGATTTGTAGGCAAACGGCGGATTAACCTACATCGGCCGAGAGTTGACACGAGACAACACGTTATATCCGCACTCCCAAGACGAAACGTCGATGAGTAATGGCTTGGTGCGCATGCGTCTCCGGAGGGTGCGGGCAAGTTTTTGCGACAATTGCGTCCTTTCTCTATGGCTATTGACTTGTCGGCTGGCGCGAAGTCAGCTTGTCCCGTCAATGTGTTTTTTCGTCTCCCCGTTCAATTATCTGCTTGTACTCAACTTGTTTTACATCAACTAGTCAGAAACAAAGCATTGCTGACGCGATTCTACATGCTGCATCGTGCCGACAAACAAAACGGAAGTAAAATAATGCTCCAAAAAGTTAACAATGGACTTGCTCATTGTTCATTGTCTGGAAAAATGGGTCAAACTATGATGCTGGTATCTTCGAAAAAGGATGACTTTTAATAACTGACGGATGTCACAACAGTACGCTAAAGCGCAAGCATTATCCTTGAATAGTGGTCAAACATGGGACATACATATGATTTATATCATATTGGGGCCCGTTTTACCAATCGATATACACGAAGCGTTTTAAACTAAAGACGTTAGTTTCAAGAAGTAATATCATAAAAAAAGAGTGATGTGGCATGTTGCGGAATCTTTAGAATAGAAAATGGCTCAGCATCGACGTAAAGCATCAGTTATGCATGTAAAGTAAAGTAACATCCACGCTTACCGTATGATGTAGCCCTGTCCAAAGTTGTCTGGTGGTAATCGTTCAACTGTGTCCAGGAAGGAACCAATGCCTCGCAGCTACTGGTTATTAATGACGCACCATAGATATATATCCGACGCACAGTACGTGGCAGTGTGTTGTGCTGTGGCGACGAGGTGAGGGATGTTTCCAAATGGCAGAGGTATGGCGAAGAACACGGACCACGATCACAGCGTTACCACCACCAGGCGTCGACGTCAGTTGGTGGCGACCTTGCGACACACCCAATCATTTCATTTAATAATTACTCTGGATTTTGAGCTCCTTATTTGCAGAAGCAGATTGGCCTGTTGGGCAGGGAGGTCTTCTTCATTAAGTCAGTGTTTGTCGTGTCTTTCCAGCTTCAAAGGCGCCATTCATTACCGCTGTTGTCACTGAGGCGCGTAGAGAGAGAGAGAGAGAGAGAGAGACAGAGACACACACAGCCGGCCTCGAAGGAAGACCCCGACACAGGACATACGCGCCGCCAATTTAGTGCCGTTTACCATGGCATATGGACTGATGCGGAGTTATCGGGCCTCCTCCCCTGGAAGGATGGTCCATTATAAGCGGCCTTGGGTTGCCCGAGGAGAGCTATTGTTTCGCTGGCGTGCGGGGCCGAACCGTTCTCGTGGACCACATGGGGCGCTAATTCAAAGGAAAAGAATTAATTCTGCCATTCTCAGGTGGAAGAGCGCCAAGATAAATGCCGCCCGGCGCCGCCAAATGATGACTCAGGGCCAGCGGCCGGACCAAAAAACTGCAATGATATCCGATGGCTGCTGCAGCAGGTTGTTATGGAAGAACCCCTCCCTACCCCACCCACCCACCCTTTGGAGAGGCGGGTTGGCTGTAGTACAGGAAGCCGGTGCTCCTTTCTTCCCCCTCCGCCTTACGGCTTGCGGACACGGCGCGCGTCCACCACGGTAGGGACGCGATGTGCGGTGAGCATGGAAAACGACACTCGGCGACAAACTTGGCAGCGCGCTGTTAATGAAAGATTCCTGCAAGGCGGTGTCAGCGGGGTGGCATTCCGCGCAGGAAGCAGTTGCCCACTCAGCTGTTGAATAAACCAGTTGTAATCAGGCACAGTTAGCGCCTTAATTAAATCAGTATCATCACGTGAACAACTCTCCAGGCGGGGCCCCTGGAGACCCGCGATGCCCCCTCTGTCAGCCGCCACACCCGCCCTCTCCCTCTCTCTGCCTCACACTCTCTCCCTCGCGTCCCCGCTGGCTCTCTGACACTGTCTCCCTGACGCGCCTCAGACCTCACCCCCTCACGGCAGGGCGGACTCTCTCGCCCTCGCAGCTGCAATTAATTGACACCTCTAACTCCCGCGCGCCAAAATTGCTCCCGCCTCGCCGATCTACTTCCTCGATCAGCGCCACCTAGGTTGGAGAGTCCGGTGCCAAGAGACGCGTGTGTCGACGATAGTCCAGGAATGGCCTTGCCTGATTGGTGTCCGTTGGCGGAATGCGGTGTGCTGCCGTGGGCTGCGGTGTGAGGTGTGCGGGCAGTGGTGGCACCCGGGGTCACTCACTGGTGTTGGTGGTGCTACAACTGGTTGACCCCGGAGACGGGACGCTGGCTCTCTCCCTCTCTCAGCCACAGGCGTCGGTCCGTGCGTCCGCTCGCACACCCCATCGGCTTACTACTAACTGTGTAGTCGGCTGGCTGGCTGGCTGGCTCTATGGCTGGCGGAGTGAGTGTCTCTCTGCGGGAGACAGACGACCGGGTGGCAGGGCAACAAGCGGCAACAGCAACTTGACCCCCCTCGTCGGTTGGCAGCGGCACCCCTCGCTACAGAGGCACCCCTCGTCACAACGGCACCCCGCTACCCCGCCCTAAAGCGGCACCCCTCGCTACAGCGGCACCCCTCGCTACAGATGCACCCCTCGTCACAACGGCACCCCGCTACCCCGCCCTAAAGCGGCACCCCTCGCTACAGTGGCACCCCTCGTCACAACGGCACCCGGCTACCCGCCCTAAAGCGGCACCCCTCGCTACAGCGGCACCCCTCGCTACAGAGGCACCCCTCGTCACAACGGCACCCCGCTACCCCGCAGAAAGCGGCACCCTTCGCTACAGCGTCACCCCTCGCTACAGCGTCACCCCTCGCTACAGCGGCACCCTGGGGTACAGAGCACCCTGGCCCCGGCTTCGGGGCAGTCCGTAAAGGCAACCGGCGATAGTCGAATGCGATGAAAGATATGAGGCTGGATGCTTAGGGGGAGGAGGGGTGGCTTGGGAGAGAAGGGTGATTGTATTGGCGGTCAAAGTGAAGCAAGAATTAGGGTTACAGGTCCATGGCATTATATGAAGGCGTGGAGCGGGATGGGGGGGGGGGGGAGGGGGGCGGTGGAGTGATATTCCTTGTCACATGCCCCGCTGATCTCCGCCACAACACCTTACAGCACTACCCTCCCAGCTGACCACCCGTCACAGCGAGACGGCCCGGGTCGTCGCACCCCCCGCCTTGTGCTGCGCCCGGACCCCGCGCGGCAGACGACACCGGCATCGCCGTGGCGGGAAACGGAATCGATAGGCGGCAATCACACGTGGCGGGTTCAGAGGCCCGCCAGAGGGCCATGCTCCAAGCGCAGGCCTCGCAGGTAACAATGCCACCCTTCCTAGCGCCCCCCCCACCCCCCGCGCCCCACCCAAACATACACATACGCCTCCGAGGAGAGCTTGGCTTTCCATTAGCGAAGCACTATTTCTAGATGTAGACTTCGATGAATTTATTGAATTGAGTTCATATTTCATTTCTGTGTTAGATATGGTGTCATTCTCCATTAGCATGACTGCGATTTATCGATTGGCGTAGCAGATCCAGAAATATACTTTTCATTTCTTCCTTCAAAGCTAACTTTTGTGTACTCGAGCACGCTCTCCTCGACAAAATTAAAAAAAAAACTCCCAGGTGAAGTTAGTTGTAGCTGAACGGCTGGAAGGGCCGTTCCGATAGTGCAGTGGGTTAGAGCGCTCGCATTGGGCGTTCTGGCCGCCTGAGAACCTATAGAGCACGTGGATCAGTGGTTCGCGCCCCGCTGTGGCCATGTCTGTGTGGTTGCAGGATAACGATCTCATGTCTTTCTACGCAAAGAGTATGAGGTTACGCCCGGGGACATGGCTCCACTCTCCCTTCCTTCTCCCATGGACGCGATATGACCAAAAGTGGTTAAAGCGTCCGTAATATACAACCAACCAACCTTCCGGGTTGTCTTTGGCTTATCGGAAGATTAGTTCGTGCGGCCCCGCCAATTCCCCTATTTACATTTTGTTGCAAAAGCCTCTTTAACCTAATACAGTACCAGTTGGTTACAAAATGACCACATTGAGGCATTTAAATAGCATAGTTTAGGCTTTACTTAAACCGACCAATCCATATGTGTTAGCAACTAAAACATCACGCACCTCGTCATAATTCACCAACAATTTTTGTATAAAATAATCGATCTCCCGCGCTTTCTTGTAGTCGTCTGCAGGATCCATTCCCAGCAGCGCGGGGCACTTCCTGTTTGTGACATTGTAATCAGCCGCCTGTCTGGTTCGATGGGGACGGGCAGCCATTCCAGTCCGGCAGAGGGAGCGAATCCTTTTAATGGAACATTTGCGGCATACCTGTCTCCTGTTTTATAACCTGGTCTACTTAGCGTGGCTCTGGCACAATATAAAATATCCATAGAGCCCCATGAAGAAAAAAAAAACGCCGACAAAAACAGCGTCAGACAAATCGGTAGGAACCTTTTGCTTTGCGTGCGAAGAATTGGATTTAGAGTTGGTCGGATCGCATCAGCGCTGGCTTGCCTGGGACGGGGGAGTGCAGTGGGGGCGGGGGGGGGGGGGCAGGGCCTGGGAAGAGGCGGAGGGGCGGGGCGTGGGGGGGGGGGGGGGTGCGTGAAACAGGTGTTTCATGCGTTCGGAGGGCATTACGTTAAGTCTCGGGTTTTGTAATTAGCGCTCATGCCGCGAGAGGTTACCGGGAATCGAAGCGTGGAAACTGTGAGTCGATTATCTACAAGCTACCAAGGGGGATAAGGCGTGGGCGAGCTGCAGTGCTTTATTTTTTAGTTCTGCTCATGATTTGCATCGTTCATTTTTCATGTTTGATCACAGGAAATCCACGATTGTATCAATTGCACTTGACGGCTAATACGTGAGTGACCATTATGGAACCACAGTTTGCTTTAAAATGAAACAACGACCGACCAACTCATGCACCAGTCAATATTAAATCTCGGAGTTGATCCTTTTAACTTCCCTTAAACAATTTCTCCTTGAAAGGCAATATTAGGGATTGAAAGCTTTTATTTTGAAATAGATCACCCATTGATGTCGTGCCTTTCGTAAGATGATTTACTCTGCACCATTAAGCACATATGTAGGAATAGCATGACCAGTGTCATACGTTTATAGGCGGCACGAGAAATATATACAGATAAGCAGTCGATAACCGTCGACTTGCTACATATGTTGGGATATTATGATTTAACCCCCCGCCAGACGCCTCCAACCATCTGGAGCTTATCATTGACTTATGCATTCTATTGTTTGTCTTGCAAATGTGTTCTGACAAAATCAAACCAGCTAGCTCGCCACAGCTCAGCTCGACTCTAATGATTACACAGTGACACTTAACGGAGTGATATTAAGCGACTGTTTATTACCAGAATAATGCTCAGTTATATCGTTCATTATCAAGATGATGCACTGTTGTGTCGTTCTTTATTTAAATTTTTCTACATAAAGAACACTGAAGACAAAGGCGTGACGTCATATAATTTGTAGTTTTTTTCTATTGTTTCCTCGGAGTGTTTGAACCTTCGCTCACATAAACCATTCCATCGCCGCCTCTTCAGAGAAAAACAGTAGAAATAAGCATTATACGCCATAAAGACTCAGTTGCGGCTCCTTATTGGGATCTCAGAACTACGTCTCGAAAAAGACCGATCCACACTCCGGCATTAAGCTCCACCCACGCTTGAGTCCTTTTTCCTTAAGCATGAGTATGAAATTGACAATCATAGCTGATGGTAGGTACAAGTGAGAAGTACTAATCTTCGAAGCTGACAACAATTAAGTGACATGCCGCTTTGTTTGTCCCACTTGTTTGTCCGACATAACCCACGTGGAAGACCGTTTTTAACCACATGATTGGATAAAAGCAAGAGTGACGTCAGTGAATGATTGACAGCCTGGATCGGTCTATTCTTCGATCCAATAAGGACCTGTAACTCACTGCTTATCTATTACCTAATGTAGAGGGAGGTGATCGAACAAGATGGGGGGTGGCGGTGGCGGCTGTGACAGGAACATCTCAGCATTCTTCATATATGACGGATAAATGTTTGTTTGGCAGCCTGTGTTTTGCCTGTGTCCCGCCTCCGCAACTACCCATGGCGAAAAAACATAAACCGCAAATGGAACGGAATTGTCAGCATCCTCCCGCAAACGATATACACCGTCTTTAACTGGTTGTGACGCAACGACACACCTCCTCTGGCTCTCGCCCCACATTAACATGGAAATAGCATGATAAATATGTATGTCTTCCTAGAACTGACAGCCGCCTGATGAGCCGGATCCTCGGTGACTCCCCTCCCACTGACACGGGGGGCCGGCCCGATAGCTCTGTGGGTTAGAGCGCTCGCATTGAGTGCTCTGGTCACCTGAGAGCCTAACGGCACGTGGGTCGGTGGTTCGAGCCTTGTTGTGGCCATGTCTGTGTGGTCGCAGGATACAGATCCCATGTCTTTCTTCGTAAAGAGTAGGGGGTTACCCCCGGGGACATGGCTGCAGACTGCCTTCCTGCTCACATTGAAGCGATATAGCCAAAAGTCAGCGTCCTGAATAACCAACAAACCAACCAACCTCCCACTGATACGGACACATGTACCGGAGGGACTTGCATATTATTACAGTGATTAACGTATACGTTAGTTAATATACATTAATTAATGTATACGTCAGTTAATATACAGTGATTAACGTATACGTTAATTAATATACAGTAATTAACGTATACGTTAGTTCATATACATAATTTAACTTATACGTTAATTAAACATGTGGGTTCGCTGAGCTGCAATAAAGTAAACCCTCAGTACTAAGACCTTAAGAATGATATCAGTTCTTGATTATTTATCACTGCTTTTATGTCACACTATTTATCGCAGATTATTTGTTGATTTTCTCGCTAATATTGAATAAACTTTAAGTGCCCTCTCCTTCCACCCCCTCCCCCGTTGATCGTCATGTTTTTTAGAACCACCCCCCCCCCATTTTCCTCGATATTTAGTACAGCCCAATGGCTTCACTCGGTCGTAACGGAAACATCATTCGCTGCCCCCCACCCCCCCCCCCCCGCCCCACCAGTCTCCTTGTTAAAAACTTGGATCCGAATTCAAACTTGTTTTGTTTATTTGTGTGGATATCCGCACTTTCTGACAGTATATGTGAATAAATAACAAACGCGTAATGCATTGCTAACTTCGTCTGACATCAAATGACATCACGAACCCTTGATGCGTGAGCAATCACCGGCAATATATATTCATGTGAAGAATAAACACTTATAAAACACAAACGAGACCCCACATATTTTTCTTTGAAAGATTGCATCCGGACTTACTGAAGCATTCAAATCCCGCAGGACGAGGACGTCGTTTTTATGAGGCTGTTTAAGAAGCTTAGCTGTAATGTGCCGTCGATGTGGGCAAGGCATGTCGAGACAATGGGACTGAGGCCAGAGACTCCGGCGTTCCTTAATTACCACGCTCACTATAGCCGCCAGGGGGCGCTTTATCGCTGCCCGGACGCTGGCAGTCGCGTCCTCTCTGGCCGGTCGCGCCGGAAACCTTGACCGCATAATCCCCAACAGGAGCCGGACAGGCACAGGGGGAGACACAGTCAGTCCGCAGGGTAATGTATCTCTGGGCAGGCTCAGATACAGGGACAGGGAGAGAAACAGTCAGTCCGGAGGGTAATGTATCTCTGGTCAGGCTCAGACACAGGGGGAGTCAGTCGGGAGGGTATAATGTATCCGTGCTGTCATAGAGCCAACCACGGGGGCATTACCTGTTTGTGGAGGATACAGCACGTTGTGGCATCCAGTCATTTATTTCACCAGCTGACTGTCATCAGCGCAGTGAGATGGATGCACGTCCTTAGGTTTATAACATGTGCTTATCTAACTGATGCACTTTGGAAATCAAATCAAATCACATTGTGGGATTGAATTGTGGTGTGTATCACTATGATGAAGGGAATATTTTATATTTATTAAGCTTCTTCTTGAATTCGGATATTTCCAGTGGCAACAAACAACTTTACCTCCGTCTGAAAAGGAAATGAAAATGTCCCGGTTTATAAATTTGGCGACAAATCAACTCTCCTGCATGCCATAATAAGAATGTCTGTAAGTGGTTAAATGTTCAGAAAGACACAGTTATGCAGGATACAGTGGTCTCTTCACGCCACCCAACGTGAAGCCAGGCCGGACACTGCAACAACTGCACTGAGCCAGTACACCAATGATTATTGGTAGCCAATGTGTCACAATCACGCCTATCAACGCGAAAGTAAGTGATGCTTCCAGCTGCTAATCAATACATAAATTGTTAGATTTGGGCATCCTTACAAAACGTATGAGAGGCATAACTTTCTGACATTTTGCATCATGTACAGAGAACCCTGTAATTTAAACCGTTCCCCTCGTCCTCTCGCTCTCTCGTCCTCTCACGCGCGTCTTGCTGAAATCTCAACTTCATCTCCGGCCTTGGTCACAGAGTCAAGTGACATCGCTAATACAGACTGGCTTATGTTCCACCCGCCAATGCACGCTCTGTATCTTATATGAATAACTTCGCCATGTCAAGGCTCCTCAAGTCTATCGAATGTTGTATATACTAGGCGTGAGCAATATGTGAGCTATATTCCTAGGACGGTTCGTGTTACCCACTGGCCGTGCCACCTCTTGGTGTTCATGAAGTTTATCACAGGCCCACCGATTTAGCCTCAATGTACCTTTCATCATTTTAAAAACCGGATGGACTATATATAATTGAAAGGAAGTGTGAACAACTAAAAGATTTTGACGCAGTTATCCAGCAAAAGGCGAAAATGTTGAAAGCAACTGATCGAATTTTTTGAATGGCATCCTTATATTACATTTATAACATTCAGTCGCGGATTTATTTCTAAATAAAGCAGACTCAGTGATTTGGAGGGACCAGTCATTATAATACATGGATGTAGGGATACTAAAGAAACTATATCCACAACCAACAGTGCACAGTTGTATGTTCTTACTAATTAATCAAGGTCATGCAGAAATAGTAATAATTGGAAACTTTAATAGTGACCTTCTTCGACGCGTTTTTGTAATTCACACCCGGTTGGCGCTTCCGGTTCCGTGATTACGCAGTTTCTTATGAATATTCAAACAGATATCTGCATGCGGGCAGATACAGTAAACGTAAACGTTTACTTAATAGGCTCGTAATTCAAAACGTTTTACTGCGGTTTAAAGAACTTTGTTTTATCTCGAAAATTCAGGTGCCAAAAAACGTTTTTGTCGATGAAAAAAAACGTTACAAACCAAATGATTGACAAGATGAAATTAAGATACGTCACTTGAAAGTGAAGGCAGGTGATACAGTCAAGGTATCGGCGAGTAGCAGATTCCTGGAAAGAGCTGACTATCCGCTGAAATTGTGCCTGTTATTTCATAGCAACTGAACCCCCACCCCCGTTTTTTGTCCGGCATTCGCTAGATATAGCTAGCGTGTGACTGATATGTTTACGTTAGTCGCTAGATGACTGAACCATAAGGGGATGGGCATGTACGTGGCTGGAAATGGTCTAAGATGGTTGCAAATGTCCACTCGTTGCTGCATATATAGCCAGGGGTCTGGAAGGGGTAAATGGCGACATGCAACACAGGCATATTTAAAAAATCGACATTCGACATTGACCCCTAAATTCCGACACCGAGGATTTGAAGAAAAAACATCCACACGGATAGTGGCATTTTAGAAAAAAACGACACTGAAAAAAGCGACGCTTTTGACATTCAACACTGCAAATTTTGAAAAATCGACATTTGACAGTGCAAATTCTAAAAAAATCGACATTTGGCACTGCGAATTTTGAAAAATCAAGACTGGACACTGGACACTGGATGCCCCCTTCCAGACCCCTATAGATTTAATTTAAATTGTTCTCAAGTTTATTATAAAATTAATTGATTCATATAATTTGGGTGAATTACGATAAGATAACATTTTAGTTGCTAAATAAAGTTGCTAAATAAACATTGTTTATTCTTTGTTATATTGTGTACAAAAACTGGTATTCACCCCTTCTTTCTTGAATAAGACCGGCCTAATTAATGCACATATTGATATCTCGCTGATCAACAAAATTATGACGGCACATCACCACACCCTACACTACCCCCCCCCCCCCCCTACCCCTACTGTGACTGCATGTAGAGCGATGTCACATTTTGAATGTTGTTGACTAAGCCAATGCATACTACTAACAACTTCCACTGGGTAACCTGCTTTGGGCAAGTTTGATCGAGGGTCGAAAAGTCGAAAAACAACTTAATTGAAGAATGGAAGCAATGAAGTGTCGCTTGCAAGCCAGTCCTGGCTCGAGCCCAGGCCCAGTTCTCGCTACTTCGTTGCTGTGATTCACAGCCAACTCCGCTGCCCTCCTGGCTGTCTCGCTTTGTCAGTCTCCGCTTCGCCCCTGTTATGGTCTCTAAAAGCACATTAACCTTGTTGACACCTTCAGCTTCACTGTCTGTATCACTTTCCCTTTCGGTTTTGCTGTTGCTGGTCAGATAATTCCGGACAGGGTGTAGATTCCGTCGAAGTGGCCAGTTTAACCACTGTCACTGGCAGTTGCCGGTGGAGAGAAGTTGGCCTAACCTGCCTGCGGCGACGTACTGAATATTCATCAGTGTTCATGATTAATTAAATATGGAAAATAATGGGGAACCGGAAGGGCCAACCGGGTGTGAATTACAAAAACGCTTCTTCGACAAGGTACAGTGGCCTTGAACAGTACTCCCCTGTAAAGATTTGGTTACTGGCTTATACAGAGGATCACAGTACATGGCCAGGTATGTTGTTGTTTCTTGTTTTTTTTGTATATATTTTTTATTCCACTATATAATGGCAATACACACATCATACAAACAGAAACCGAAAAAGATTTACACAAACCCCAGAAACATCTACGCTTTATTGCTTAATATTATATAGAGAAATTGTTTCCACCATACACATTTCGACCTTATAATAATGCTTAATGCGGTGTTTCACACCCTGAAATCCCGTATTTGACTACTTACAAGTCATACACATATTTTTTTAACATTAACCATTAATAGATTGGCCATATTAAGACAAACCGCTTCCAAACATACATGATATAAGTGTAAAGTGTCAATGGTTCTTGTTCATGCACAACATTTTCAGCTTTGAAAACACGTGTATTCTCTCAGATCGTGCCCACCATTTCTGTCTCCATGTTCAGTTCCGCTAGGCGTGGGGGCGGGTCGAACATGGTACAGGGTCCCCGGGTACTTGGGCAATCCACTGTAAGGCCTTGCTGCCCGCAAGATGATGAGCTACCCTGGGGGTCCGGTGGGCGGACAATGGCGCCGGTTGCCATAGCTACGTGGAAGTATGTGATGCAATTGCCCCTCCAATACGTGAAATATTCAACAAGATTCCTCCATCTAAAGACCTAACAGTGACGAGCATCACTCACGTCTTAACGTCGCAATAAATGTACCATTAGGTAATATATTTCAAACATTATGACACCCAGTAGAGTTATTATCCTTTTATTTCTGTTGTGAATATCTGTATTCATCTGTATATCTTTTTTTGTCGCTGGTGCCACATTGATCAACGTAAGACGTTGTAATGATTGCTGCAGCTACGGACGAAATGTAAATTAAATTGTCAAATGAAATTTATAGTCTCTTCCGCAGACTGCCGCTGCACGGCGCTACCGCGGCTCCGCGTACAGTCTGTAACTGTCCACCATTTTCTGTAAGGAATTCCGTACAACTACGTCATACGCGTCATAGCCCCCTTCACAGCAGGGCGGTAAACAACGGCGGAAGATGGATGTTACTCAACCAGCCACTCGAGTCACAAATGTGAGTAAAATGCTAGTTAAGATTGAGATTAAGTTAATTAAATATGGTAATGTGCACACATGTATCTTACGCAAAGTTATTATGCCGAATATTAACGTTGTCACTGCTGAAATGTAGCCATTACTGCAGAATTAGTTACAGGCAAGGCAGCGGTAGGCGGCTTCGGCTACCAGGGCAGAGGAAGGCCATGGGGGGGTGGGGGGGGGGGACGTGCGACGGGGCGGGGGGATGCGTTGCTAGAGGGATACCCTCGATCGAGGAAGGGAGTGAAGAGGGTGGTCTCTTTAAATGGCAAGAGAATATTTAAAAGGTATATTTTATTTACTTGTAATTTAACTGTAAACAAATTAATTAACTTTTGCAGGGGGGAGGGGGGGGGGGGCATGTGGCTGGTATGGGCAATTAGAAGGATATACTCGAGGGTAGTCAAGATGTGCCCATTTAGGAGAGCAAAATATTTAATATTAAATAAATTTTAACAAAATGTGATAAATGTATAAAAAAAGCAGTGAATTCATTTTACAAAGAAGGAAAAATTACTTTTTAGATAAGAAATAGCCAAAAATGTTCAAGTTGAAGGAAGCAATTATACTGCTTAGAACAGATCAAATAAGTCTATAGTCTGCAATAAATAGCATAGAAGATATATGTATACCAGCCTGAGTTATTTAAATATTGTAAGTGATTGCCATTGTTGAATAGTGAGGTTCATGTCCAGTAAATGGACTTGTAAAGAATTAAAATATTTCTAATAATAAATTAGTTGTAACTCTGGAAATGTATCACTATACTAATAGGCATGTGAACTATTCAAGATTAATAGAATGTTCTATAAGTCCTAACTTTTTTTCCACATGAAAAAAGTAGTTTTGCTTGTATGTTAACTGTATATCCCATTTAAAATGTAATGTATGGATTAAAGAAGTGACAGAAAACGCCACTGCTCCAGGATTACATTGAATGAAGTCATCTGCATAAACCACACACGGATGAAAAATGTGTTCTACATGTGTACTATCAGTGTTTATGTTCGTGATGCATTATAAATGTAAAATAGTGAAAATAAATTATTCAATTTAAGACTTGCTTTATTCAAGTTTTTTTATACATTATTAATACATATTGCTGCCATTGTTTATTTACCATCACAGACAACCAATGTCATTAACTACATCAAGTAGTTCACTGTACTTTAAAAGAACAGGGCAAATTAAGTAGGTCAAGGCACACTTATAAATATGACTGCCTGTGGTGTATAAGCTCATTCCATTGGAAACTTATTTTCTTGCAGGATATTGTTATGTGAATTATGTTAAGGCCAATTAAATATTGAGATTTATGTTTGAGAAGGACTGGCTCTTCTGTTTATTCGTCTGTGGCAATCTTGATCATTGCAAACTGTTGCTCAGGCCATTTTGGCAACTGGTTTTCAATCATGCAACGACCCAAAATAATACAAGATCATGCAGGTGCATTGTTTGGGTTATTTCCGCCTTATATGATTAGCGAAACTGACCAAGCCCTGTTTAGTTTGGACAATTCAGTCTTCAATGATGAGCTAAATTAATTCATTTTAGGATAGCATTACTCCAGATATGTCTTCATTGATAACACTATTGATTTGGGTAGTGATGGGGTGTGGGATGGCTGGGAATGAATCCTTACCAGGCTAACTATAGGCTGGAGGTTGCACCTGTTGCAATATTTAATCAACATGTGGATATAAATGCATACTTTAGGGCTTTGGCACTACTGCATCTTAATCTGAACTTTTTACCAATTTTGACTGCACACAACTAATAAGGCAAGCTCATGTCAGCAAGAGGGATTTGTTATAGGCCTTGCCTGATTTCCAATTGCAAAGTAAAAATTTGTTTAAACCAAGCTCATTTCTTTATTAAATTCCTTTGCAAATTAATCCACAGTAAATAACAGTTTTGCAACATATCATTTCTGTTTTCATTGTCTTCTTCTTTGACTGTTCCACATAGCAAACAGCTCTTACATGGATACTGACAAAATGTAAAAGCAGGCCGCTTATATATCCAATAATCAGTTTCTTTTCTGGCGTTTTCATCATATTCAATACTGTCTTTGATACAGATTGAGGAGAAACCTATGTAGAATTCATATCTCTAGGGCTTTTAATGTCTCCCTGATTTATTTTATCCAATTGGTTACCTCATCTGTATCTAGAGTCCGGGCGTGACATGTACAGGATGGGGTGACGGCGGCTGGTCCTCCCGCCACCGGTCACTAAGCCCCACCCCCTGCCACCTGATTGGCTGGCTCGGTTGAGCCAGAGATCGGGTGGCACTGTCGCCCGGACCAGGTCTGCCCGGTGGCATCCAGACGGAGAGTGGTGAATGGTAGTCTAACAATGGCAGTGGTGTAGACCAGTCAGGTTTTTGTCACTTGGCAAATAAAGTTTATCGGTAGAAGTTATCAACGTGTTGCAATATAAAATCCAAGATCAGCGGACCCGGATGGGTAAGTGGGTTGGGCTGGGACGGAAGTCCATACTTCCACCCACGGACACCACATGTGAGAAAAAGGTAAATATAAATATAATGAATGACTAAATTTACTTATTATTATGTTGGAAATGGTTACATGTAGACTATGTAAGTCTTAATATGAGAGTATTTTATTGATGGAGGAGGCAATCTTATTAAATTGATAAATAAAAGATTTTTTTTTTTATAGATATAGGGGTCATTTCACCTAACTTCGATATTCGGATCAAGCTACTGTTTTTTTTAGCTTACATGACTCACAGATTAGAACGAAGACATTCTATGAAATTATTAAACAGTCTAAACGTGGTCGTGCATGCCAAAGTCGGGGGAAGGGGTTACTTAATACAGTGGGCGGTGGGGGGTGGGGGGTTCCGCGGTAAAGCCCCCCCCCCACTTCACTGCCAAAATCCGCTCGGTCGTAGCGTTTTACCGTCAAGATCCGCTTGGTCGAGATTTTGCCGCCCTAATCCGCTCGGAAGAGGTATTTTTCGCGGCAAACGGCTCCATGAACGCAGCCCCCTTCCCTCCCTCGGTCGCAAGTTCTCAAATAAATATCCGTTCTTTTGGGGTATTTTTTTTATCCCAAATGTCCGCTCTCTCGGGCATCAAATAAGGGGCACCCGCGACCCCCCCCCCCCCCCACCAGATTCGTATAACAGTGCCCCCCCCCCTCCCCCACAGAATGCCTACATCATGTTTCAGTGTCCTATAGTTTGCTTAACACAGACTAAGGCGATCTGCTGATCAGTTTGAATTCTCCTTTGGTCAATGCATTGCCAATGGCTTTAAACGTATCGCCGCACATAAACACTGTCATTTCATTTGAAATACATGAAATGCATTCTTGACCCTCAATAGATCGAAATGTGCAAGACAATTCTGTCAAAGTAAGTATAATCTCAAAGAATTTCGTTCATTTGTTCATCAGTGGCAGTGTTTACTTTTCGTCTGCACGACACTTTCATGAGGTCTTCCCCGGTAAATATAACTCAACCAATGAGAATGCGCGATACGGCGGGGTGTCGCATCTCGGCCAGCAGCCAATGACTGCCTTGCACAAATTAGGCAGTGACGTACTCTCCTCGGGTGAGGGGAGTTTGTGGAGCAGACTAATGAAATCTACCGGGGAAAAATAGGACGGCATATAGGGAACTGCTTAACACGTGAGGTCAGAAATTCTCTAAGCCGACGAGACTGATAACACAATACCGACTAGACACTTGGCAACGAGACAATACCGACTAGACACTTGGCTACGAGACAATACTGATTAGACACTTGGTAACGAGGCAATACCGACCAGACGTGAAACGCCGAGACAATACCGACCAGACGTTGAACGCCGAGACAATACCGACCAGACGTTAAACGCCGAGACAATACCGACCAGACGTTAAACGCCGAGACAATACCGACCAGACGTTAAACGCCGAGACAATGACGCTGGGGTGCTAATGTCATAATGATAGTGTGTTGAGTGATTTACGATGTATTGCTCCAGTGAGAGGTCGTTAATCTGGCATGACCTTGGTTGCAAGGTCGTATGCATTCAGCGCAGCTTAGTGTGGTCCCAATGCTTAAACCCTTCCCACCCCCCCCCCCCCCGCTACCACCACCAGCCACATCATCGTCCCATGTAGGCTACTCCCAAAGGCCCACAAAACTGTCCCTATCTTTCAGGAATTGCGATAAGCTGGTGCGATGTCAGCCACAGCCCCCCCTCGGGCATTAACCACACCTTCTGAAGCACCCCACAAACCCAGGCGTGACTGGAGCATTGTGTCGTGATTGTCCCCCGCCCCACCCACACCCCCGCAGTCACGTGGTCCTCGTGGCTGCACCACCCCATGGGACAGCTCGGACATTTCCGGCTCTCCCCGCCATTGTTGCATTCTGCCTTCCACACAGACGCACGCACGTGACATTTTAGCCTTGCTCTTTGCGTGTTTTCTTGGGTATTATTATCTTGATAAAAGCTCTCCGCAATAAAACTACCGGCATGCATCTGGAGGATTGATTTATTATTGCTCATGGCCATATTGCACTCCGCGTCAAACAGAGCATCGGCAGCGAATTGCAAACGGCCATCAATTAGACCTAAACCGGATGACGACTTTTCGCGACGCAATAGACCGATCCAGGCTGTTAAGCCATTAAATGACGTCACTGTTGCTTTTATTCAGTCATATGGTGAAAAAGCTCTTCCACGTGCGTTATGTCGCATAAACACATCAGTTTCAGAGATGAGCACAGCTCACTTTTACCTACCATCAACTATGATTATCAATTTCATGCTCACGATTAAGGAAAAAGGACGCGTGGGCGGGGCTTAGTGTCGGAGTGTGGATCAGTCTATTATGACCGACACACAACAACTATTAGTATAGTCCTCACCTAAAAATCCTCGCATTTGATTCCTAGCGCGAGGGCTATATTCTCTGGATTACCATCTAAAGAGGTCACTTGCCACCGAGTCCCGCCAGATAATCCGACACCAACGCCGAGCGAGGGATGTTGTGACCAAAGGCAACGCTCGCCTTCAGTGTATCCCTCGCGTGAACGCCATATTGCCTGTCACTTGGGGTCTGGCTCTCTGGGGGTGCGATCACGACAGCAGTGTACCTCAAACAACCAACGATGGTTGTTTTGCTTGATGTATTGTGGTATTATTAATATGAAATCATCAGCTATTGGGGTTGTAGTGCCAGTTATAACAAAGGGAATGATAAAAGGTATTAGCTAAATTAATAGATTATGCCGCAGTGCCTACTTTGGAAAAAATCTGGGTGAAATGATATGTCGATGTCGCCCAATATGTCGATGTCACCCGGTGAAATGTGCTGACGCCACCCGATGTGTCAATTTTCTTCCGATGTGTCGATGTCACCCGATATATCGATGTCACCCGATATATCGATGTCACCCGATATATCGATGTCACCCGATATATCGATGTCACCCGATGTGTCGCTGTCACCCGATATATCGATGTCACCCGATATATCGATGTCACCCGATATATCGATGTCACCCGATATATCGATGTCACCCGATATATCGATGTCACCCGATATATCGATGTCACCCGATTTATCGATGTCACCCGATATATCGATGTCACCCGATATATCGATGTCACCCGATATATCGATGTCACCCGATATATCGATGTCACCCGATATATCGATGTCACCCGATAGATCGATGTCACCCGATATATCGATGTCACCCGATGTGTCGATGTCACCCGATATATCGATGTCACCCGATATATCGATGTCACCCGATATATCGATGTCACCCGATATATCGATGTCACCCGATATATCGATGTCACCCGATATATCGATGTCACCCGATGTGTCGATGTCACCCGATATATCGATGTCACCCGATATATCGATGTCACCCGATATATCGATGTCACCCGATATATCGATGTCACCCGATATATCGATGTCACCCGATATATCGATGTCACCCGATATATCGATGTCACCCGATAGATCGATGTCACAAGATATATCGATGTCACAAGATATATCGATGTCACCCGATATATCGATGTCACAAGATATATCGATGTCACCCGATATATCGATGTCACCCGATATATCGATGTCACAAGATATATCGATGTCACCCGATATATCGATGTCACCCGATGTGTCGATGTCACCCGATATATAGATGTCACCCGATATATCGATGTCACCCGATATATCGATGTCACCCGATATATCGATGTCACAAGATATATCGATGTCACCCGATGTATCGATGTCACCAGGAATATCGATGTCACCCGATATATCGATGTCACCCGATATATCGATGTCACCCGATATATCGATGTCACCCGATAGATCGATGTCACAAGATATATCGCTGTCACAAGATATATCGATGTCACTCAATATATCGATGTCACCCGATATATCGATGTCACCCGATATATCGATGTCACCCGATATATCGATGTCACAAGATATATCGATGTCACAAGATATATCGATGTCACCCGATATATCGATGTCACCCGATATATCGATGTCACAAGATATATCGATGTCACAAGATATATCGATGTCACAAGATATATCGATGCCACCCGATATATCGATGTCACCCGATATATCGATGTGACGTGATATATCGATGTCACCCGATATATCGATGTCACCCGATATATCGATGTCACAAGATATATCGATGTCACCCGATATATCGATGTCACCCGATATATCGATGTCACCCGATATATCGATGTCACCCGATATATCGATGTCACAAGATATATCGATGTCACCCGATATATCGATGTCACCCGATATATCGATGTCACCCGATATATCGATGTCACCCGATATATCGATGTCACAAGATATATCGATGTCACCCGATATATCGATGTCACCCGATATATCGATGTCACAAGATATATCGATGTCACCCGATATATCGATGTCACCCGATATATCGATGTCACCCGATATATCGATGTCACCCGATATATCGATGTCACCCGATATATCGATGTCACCCGATATATCGATGTCACCCGATATATCGATGTCACCCGCTATATCGATGTCACCCGATATATCGATGTCACCCGATAGATCGATGTCACCCGATATATCGATGTCACCCGATATATCGATGTCACCCGATATATCGATGTCACCCGATAGATCGATGTCACCCGATATATCGGTGTCACCCGATAGATCGATGTCACCCGATATATCGATGTCACCCGATATATCGATGTCACCCGATATATCGATGTCACCCGATATATCGATGCCACCCGATATATCGATGTCACCCGATATATCGATGTGACGTGATATATCGATGTCACCCGATATATCGATGTCACCCGATATATCGATGTCACAAGATATATCGATGTCACCCGATATATCGATGTCACCCGATATATCGATGTCACCCGATATATCGATGTCACCCGATATATCGATGTCACCCGATATATCGATGTCACCCGATATATCGATGTCACCCGATATATCGATGTCACCCGATATATCGATGTCACCCGATATATCGATGTCACAAGATATATCGATGTCACCCGATATATCGATGTCACCCGATATATCGATGTCACAAGATATATCGATGTCACCCGATATATCGATGTCACCCGATATATCGATGTCACCCGATATATCGATGTCACCCGATATATCGATGTCACCCGATATATCGATGTCACCCGATATATCGATGTCACCCGATATATCGATGTCACCCGCTATATCGATGTCACCCGATATATCGATGTCACCCGATAGATCGATGTCACCCGATATATCGATGTCACCCGATATATCGATGTCACCCGATATATCGATGTCACCCGATAGATCGATGTCACCCGATATATCGGTGTCACCCGATAGATCGATGTCACCCGATATATCGATGTCACCCGATATATCGATGTCACCCGATATATCGATGTCACCCGATATATCGATGTCACCCGATAGATCGATGTCACCCGATGTGTCGATGTCACCCGTTACCGCGTTACCCTGCCCCCCCCCCCGCCTCCCCATACCGTCTCTTCCCATAACAACAGCTTCCACTCCCCGGTCCAGACCCCTCCCACTCCCACACCCCTCCCCGCTCCCACACCCCTCCCCACGGCCAGACCCCTCCCCTGGATCGCCTTCCTGGTTACCCCCCCCCCCCCACCTTTCCCCCTCACACGCCCTCGTTGTTCCGCATGCCCTGGGCATTGGCAGATATTGACCGCTGCGTCGGGTTAAGATTTAAACTTGGCCTTGTCCCAGGGATGTTCCATGGGATAGTCATTCGAATAGGACTTCACTACGCCGTCGGCACCGCATTGACACCGCACTTGAGGAACTTTCTCCAATCCACCCGACTCGGGTACATTCAGTTCCACACGGCCCGGGGTTGGCTCGGCTTAGTTCGGCCCAGCTCGGCTTGGCTCGGGTCGATTTGGGTTGGTTCAACTCTGGTCGACTCGGCTCGGCTCGGCTCGGCTCGGCTCGGCTCGGCTCGGCTTCAAAAAGTAATGAACTGGACGCAATCCTCTGTAATGAGGTTTCTGCCGGTCGAGCACGCTGGCCATGCGCACTATAGTGAACCCAACTGGGCCACCAGGCTGTCACCGCCTTAAGCAGTATCACTGAAATCAACCATTCAACACGGTGCCGTAACTAAGAAAAAATAAGCCAAATTTATGAGCTTTTTCACAAGAAAAAAGGCGAAAACGTCTGAAATTGTGGTTAGTGTATTAGTGCTCTGTGCTTCGCTCCCCACGATTACTACCGCTAAGAGTTATGGTCCCTGGGAGAAAAATAAATAATCAATCGGATTCGGGTCCCTGAAATCATGGCTATTTATACCAATGGCGGAAAACAACAGACGAACAGAACAAATTTAACTTTCCACTGAGGATTTGCTTTTTGCGAGATTTATATGAAAACAAATGGCTGAAAAAATATATTTCGGCCTCGCCTGCAGACAGAGGTGGTACCGAACGCTAGTCGTTCCTTCTCGTCCATGTCTTGGGAGCTTCCATCGCGCCCTACTCTCGTGGTCCTACCCTCAGCATTGAATATCTACACCATAATCGGCCCCATATCACTTCTCTACAGACTGATATCAACATGTGGGCTGTTAAGGAATAAAGAGGCCTGAGCATTGATGGAACATCGCAAAACTTTTCATTCAATGGCATTCAACACAAAGGGCGTATTCGAATTACATGAAACCAAAACCGGTTTGCCGAACTGAGTATTCGACCGACGAACCGCAACCGGTTTGCTCAAAAACGTGTCTCGAAAACGGTTTCGGTTTAGCGTCGGTTTCGGGTAAATCGAACACTCCCTAAGTTAGAGTGCACACATTGTAGTATTTGTTACACAGTAGTAACTGGGCGGATCAATACATGAGTTACGAGGATAGAACGGGTCGCTCGTGGAAGAACGACTCATATTGATAATAATAATGACAAATGAATGTCACATTTACCCGCATATAAACTGTGGACATTACACATGTCCAAGCTGAGAGATATTGCGCAGATGATGTCACAACAGATGCGTGCAACAATATGAGATGCACGGCTATAGACGGCAAACAAGTCCCGTCTGTCTTCGCGTTGCTTGAGGAAAGTCAGCTCGCCTTTAGCTCTACTTTAGATCCTCGACAATGTACAAATGTGCAAACAACGTACTTCACTACACACAAGCCACGTGCGTCTAAAGGTCACACCGGGCAAGGTCATAAATACCGAGGAGTACCCGCTTCCGACAATGCCCTCGTTAGGCCGGGCACCCCTCCTGCACCGGATGTCAAGGCAGACATGACCCAATCCAAACACTGTATGTTTACGACACCGTCGGCTGTGAACGGTTTACGGCATGCACGTGAGATGATACGAAGAGGGAATAAAGTTGCTGCTCGTTCCTCCCAGCGATGAGGAAAACGTCTGTTTTCAGTTTTTCTTTCGGTTTCCATTACGTATTTATGTGGTTTCAGTTGGGACGGCCAGCTGTTCGTGGCTGGATGGGGCAGGTAACTTTAATGTTGTATTGTTTTTCAGACCAAGCCAGTCTAATGACTAAATTTGCTTTGCCCTTTTAACTTCGCTGCGTCTACATGCAAGTTAGCTGTGGATATATTTTGAAACATGCACGTGTAGTCTGTCTATATGTGCCTAGTTATCACATCCCTTTAATGACCACATTGAAATAAAGCGGGAAGGCTAAGTACCATATTTGTATTTGTAGCGGCATATGCACCTGTCACGGCTTAAAGATATCAATGCGATCGTCTAACCTGTGAACGTATTGTATTGTGGGCCTTTGGCCTACGTTGTACAGAAGATAGATACGTTCATTCGCTGTATGACGTGATCCATGTAACACGGCTACCTGGCTGGCTTTAGCCCCAGTTCACATGGCGGTCATCGGCGCGTAGACTCGCATGCGCGTAGTTTTTCTGGGGTGGCCGGAACCAAGCAAGCGGAAGTGGGGAGCGTTCCTCACATGACTGTGATAGGAAGCGTTTTTATCGCATATCCCAAAGAGGCAGCCAAAAATTTACAAAAGTATGCACTCACGGTGTAGTAGAAGGGCACTCGTGGAGAAATGGACCTCATTTTCGACCTCCGCGCTAAACCGTGCGTCATCGTGAATAGCAACTTGGCCATGAAGATTATTCGTTAAACTTTTCCTTTTCCATATATTACTTAGCATTATTAATATTGCTAAATATGGTGGAAAGAAACGTGTATGAAATATTTTACCAGGGAACCAGGCCGTCGAATTTTATGACAGCCTATTGTTTGTTACCTAGGACATAGCTGAGACAGGGCGGAGCAGCTATGTTGGAGTCTCTTGCGACTCAGTACAGCTACAAACAATATGAGCGAGTGAGACATAACGATGGGCCAAATGCCAGCCTCAGCAATAGGTCTTATCGCTGTCGTATCCTATCACGGGATCTGCCCTCTAAAACGAACTACGTAAATTTTCCAAAAAAGATTGCCCCCCTCCTCCCTCCTGCTCCCCCCCCCCTCCCCCAGCCACTCGTTCTTCCGGGTTAATCCTCTTGTTATTCTTGCTGTGGTTCTGTCTTGAGGAAGAAGTCTTCTTCGGGCGAAACCGACAAGTTATTTCGCTACGTATGTGGACATCGTCTGTCAGTCTTCCAAGAGACTGACCGTGGGACATCATTAATCCCTCCTCCTCCCGCCTCATCTTCCTCCACGGTGACCGCGCCCCGCATCGCTTTTCGCCCACCGCCCCCCCCCCCTTACTCGCTGTCTGTTTCGCTGATCAGCTGTGACATACATATGCCACAACTCGAGGGTGACGGGAGGGGGCGGGGGCACACCGAACTCTGCATCGCCCAATAGGTCTCGCAATTACAAGTGGCTTAGCCGCATGGTGGACTTGAGTTACTTAGAAGTCTCCTCACCAGAGCGCCCTGCCCCCCTCCGCCAATCCCCCCCGATGGTCGGGCGGGCACTGGTCCATCCCAGACTGCCTAACTCGCAAATTCATGGGGTAATTTTTTACCCATTATCCCTCTCCGATTTGGCCCCCACTGTCAGAATTAAAATTCCTTCATTAAGCGTGTTATGTGGTGTCGCTATCCTGAGTCGTCAAGCGTTGGCCAAAGCAGGGTTTCAGTTTACAGTTAAGGTACAGCACAGGGGGCGGTATTCGTGCCCCACACTTAGGCTATGCCAGTAGACTTAGTAATATTGACACTTTCTTGATTCAGAAAATGTCTTTCATAAATAGTAGCCTAGGTGTGGTTTAACGACCAAGGGAGTGGGGTAGGGCGGGTGGGGGGGGGGGGGGGTCGGGGGTATGCTTTATTGGATGAAGAGTAGGGTGGTAACTCTATCTTCTCTTCTGAGCCATATGTACTTTTATTAGAACCTTATTTATTTGTCGTCGATAAAAGGAGGGCAATTTTAAGGGTGTATACCATCCATGATAAAGGCTAGCTCACACTGTGCCGGTTTATAGGCCCGGTTTACCCCTATCCTGAAAACCGGGGACAACCTTGAATAACCCTGGGCAATCGTAGGGAGTTCGTAGTCAATCCAGGGTGATTCGGGGAGTACCGCGGTGAACCGTAGGTCGTCTCGGTGGTTTTTAACGGTTCAAAACTACATGGATGAACCGTAGCACCGTAGTAACATCGTGGCCTACTGTTTCCGCGCCAACATTGTGCGAGATGGCACCGGTTCGTTCCGGTATATAGGGCTGTACAGTCACTACTGGATCTTATCGAGACCCCACGAGACAGGGAGACTTATGCTTTACGTCAATGCCTAGCCGCAACGGCCTGTACGTGCTGCCTTCGCTTCACAGACGAAATCGGCTAAAGCTGTCCTTCGATGCACAACTAACCACTGAAGTTCTGTGTATATCAGAATTATAACAATCCGAGTAGATTTATATAATATATGAGCGACTAGACAGTTGGCATTAGTTGATGAACCAGAATGCGGTTGTCGCATGAGTCACTGTCAATGTCAGGCGATCTAATGTGCTGCGCGGGGTTTCCCATGTCGTATGACGTATTAATCATCATGACTCGCATGCCTGCTATCTGTGGTTACGTAACAACGCTTCTTACATGGACTGACTAGGCGAGGATAATGGTGTACCGTTTGTCGCAAAAATGTAAACATTGATGATTTGCCTCAGAATACAACGCTTTCAACAGTCTCGTCGAATGAACCACATGCATTATAGGGAGATAAATGTTTTAACTTTAACTATATTATGATTTTTTAGTTGGGAATGCCTGGACCAAAGCAAACAAAAGATAGTTTCACTACATAGTTAACTACAATGAGTGCGCGTCACACAGCTGTAGCAAGGCACCAGCGTCATGCTCACTCGTTCTAAGAGCACGTGTTTTTTTGTTAGTCCCTAAAAGACCTAAACCGGAAATAGAACCCGCGAGAAATGTACAACCCTATAGACCGGGGAGCACCGGGGTAAACCGTTGCCTACCTCGGCACAGTGTGACCTAGCCTTACGGATGAGTCCCCACCGTGGGCCCTTTGACGACCGTGTCAACCCCTGGATCCATCACAGGGTACACCAGCTCACTTACCCAGTGTTGTGCTTTTTAATCCTATGCTGCCATGCCAATTGCCAGCAAGATGAATGTCGAAACATGTCATTGATTGCCTCAACGACAGGCGAAACATGAGAATGGCACTTTCCAACAATTAGGATTAAAATATGGACCTGTACGGCTATGGTGTTTCCTTTTTCCCTCTGTAGCCCTTGTTACAAACGCGCATCACATTGACACTTCAAAGATCAGTCAGAAGGAGAACGCCATCTCCTGATTGACAGCTGAAAGGTGCCGAGAAAGTGACTGATGGAGGAGAGAGACAGGCATCATAACGCATGAGTCAGTGATTGGTGGCGAATCGTTAGAGGATATCCTGTTCAGAACCCACTAGCCACGAATGCAGCAGCACTGTAGGTCTTGGGATCATCGCCCCCGTTAATCACCTGCTGTAAGCTCCCACGCACCACCGTAGTGGCCCAGTAATTGAGAGAATTCAATGCAATGTCAGCCTGAAGTGATTGTTTGCTGGAGCCGGGGAGAAAGCCAACGGCTTAAGCGCCATTTATCTCTAGGCATTATATCCGGAAGTCTTTTCTTTATGCTCTTTCATCGAACCAATCAGTGGATTTATGTTTTACTCTGTGATCGGCAGATAATTCAATCATAATAAACGTATGCCCCGACACCACCCAATTTGGCTTTGTTTTTATACTGATTTTTGTCATGTGGGCTCTTTCAAGAGAAATGATATTTTTGTCCGTATTTATATAGCCCCCACCCTTTCTAGCTCTCACCCTCTCTCTCTCTGGCTTTCTGTTATGTCAGATTTCTTAGCCACCACCGATATGCCATCGCCTCCAACCACACGATTTCCGGAGCGCGTGTGGCTAATTCGTCACACAGATACCCATGGACGACCCACATTAGCATGCCCCCACCCCCTACCACCCCCCCCCCCACACCCCTAACTGCTCCCGGCAAAATAACTTTTTCACCGACTCACTTTTCGTTTGCGGGCCAGTGTTTTGGCCTATTGCAATGCGGCAGGGACTCGCGGCTTTCCTGCTACCAGGCGACAATCTGCTCATTCCCATGCCGCTGCAGGCTTCCGGTGGGATCTCCGCGCCGTGACCAAGAAATCAGCTTCGCCCCTCATCGGAAAAACACACAGAGAAGAGAAAACGGAGGCCCAATGGCAAAGGGCGAGTGAATTCACTCGTTCGCTGGTATACCGTTTTTTGTGTGACGCCGCTTGTACTGGGAGGACAACGTTAGAAAATACAGGTGCCATTGCATCTGGAAATGCTGTGATTACTTCAATAAGGTTAAAGCTGCCACAGCAATTTTCCGCCTACGTTATGAATTGTCCGAATTTGGGTGAAAGTGCACCATGCAGGAATGGAAATGCCGCGCGGATGTATTTTTATTGTCAATCTCAAGTGCTACACAGATAGCATGACATTAGTCTCGCAGCGGACCCGAATATATCGTATCCAACAACTATGACAAAGCAAACGATCTACCTTAAATAGGTGAAAAAAAAAGAACTGTACAATGACAGCATCGTGTAACAGGTCAACGGGTTGGAAAGAAGGCAAGGAATGGTTACTCACTCACCTCGGAGCATAATAAACACAAAAATATCGTGTTATACAATACTCAGCGGACGCCTGCGGGTTATGACGGATACAGCCACACCACGTGACCTTGTCGGCGTGACTCGGGAGGTGGCGGTGCAGGAAACAGGGAACCGAAAGTAGGAAAAATGACTGCGTGGGTACAATAGCTTGTACGTCCTGCTTTGTCGTAATCCAGGCGGTGAGGATGGCGACTTGGCAGAACGTTGCCCCAGGTCACGAAATTCGAATCCGGGGATCGGATCTATCGCCGGCCGTCTTCCTCGTCGTCTCTTCCTCGAGAATACAGCGACAGTTCGGAGAAGGAGACAAGGCGGACAGATCAAGGCTAATGCGGCTTGGTCGGTGAAGGAAGGACGGAGAGGAGGGAAGCGGGCGAGTCTGCCATCCCCCCCGCATGCAGGAAGGGGGTATCGTATCACTTCCAAGGCAGAGGTACTCAATATGTGATTTTATCTCCCGAAGCCCCGTGAGACAATCTTACATTAAGCCTCCTTGGCGCCTCTCACTACGTCCATTCCCAATTCGTCACCCCCTCCCACCCCCACCCCTCCCACCGCCTGCCCCTGCCGCCTTGTCTTACTTTCTTACCCCTAGGATGAAGGAAGTGGATCAACTTAGCCCTCCCCCCTCTCCCCCCCCCCCGCCTCCAGATCTCCCGAGGGATGATGCACGCACCACACGTTAGCGTCAAGCCTATAATGTCAAACTGACGCCGTTTTTTCACGGCTGATTTGTGATGGATAGCGGCAGTGTAAATCCTCTCATTTATCCTCACAAATACGTCTCTTGATTGTGCGCTTCCGCCTAGGATTCATGGCAGATTATTGCCAGAGACTCGCGCCGGAAGGTTCCACCCAGTCCCGTCTTAATGAACCTCCCTCATAAATCTCGGAGTAAGGGACTGACCATTTGATATTAAGAGAGAGAGCGCATTCTTTGGTAAATAAAAATTGCGTTGTTTAAGAGCTCCTTGAAAATGTGTCTAGAAAAATTAAATGCTTCCACAAGAACGGCCAAAAAATGTTCTTCCTTTCACGATGGTCTCACAATATTAATCTTGCTCCCATCGGATTGCCCAAATTCCTTTGCCCGGGGGATCAAAACGAAAGCGCCCTAATCCCCCCCACCCCACCCCGTCAAAATCAAACGGTCTGTCCCTAAGGCTTCGCCACGTGTCTTCTTGGCGTCAGCTTGTGCCCAAAGCAATGTCGGCACGTCACCCAACGCCGCCTTACGCCGTCCATGTAGTCGGAACACTGGTGGCTTGAATTATGAATGACATTTGGAGATATATGTATGTGCGGCAGACGAATAGTGTCTGTGGTGGGACAAACTCCCGCCTGTAAATTGTCTTTATATGCCATACATGAAATAAATGGACACGATGCGTCAATGGTTGATGGCAAATATGTAATACTTGATAATCAAATCAAGAATTCATGTTGCAAAAAACGGAATCATTCCGCTGTAATAGAAATATCACACTACTCTCTATCTCTGTCTCTCGCTATAACACTTTATAATTATAATGATATATATATATGTATAACTTGCTTATATAACCGGCAAAACAAGAGTGTGTGAACAAATGGTTGGATCTTGGGTTCTGTCGATCAGGAGTGCCGTTTTACGTGATGTGCTGTAATAAATTTTATATATTTATGTGAGGTCTGATTTATTCGGACACGTTGGAACAGCGGCCATGCCGGTGGACAATACCTGCCTACTCTTTCCGGCTAAGATGCCGGTGATGAAACAGATTTGGGTTCTTTCACGAAAGTCCCCTCAATGACAAAGAAACTTGCGTATGTCTTTAGCTTTGGTAATTGAGGTGTGCACATTACACAAGCTGAATATGAGGTGCCAACCTCGCACTGAACTCAGTTGACTTCACCAACCTCAGATTTACAGCGCATTAAATTTGAGAACTAAATCCAATAAAGCTGATATATAAACGCAACGTGATGCGAAATCGATATCTTCCATTTATCGCCCAGTGGCGCTTGGACAACACGTGACAGCTACGTCATATTAACACTGCCGCCAAGCTTCATATTCTCTTATTGATTCTAAAGTGAGATTGAGAGAGGGCGAGGAAAAAAATGAGTTGGGTGGCTTTCTTTAATCACATGAGCCAGATTAATTTTGCTACTCAATCCATGGCGGGGATATTCCTTTGCTTGTTTAGTCAATAAGAGCCACCGTTATCCACTCAACAAGCCATCCCCGGGAGCTTCCAACAAGTGAATGACGTAAAGATGATATGCGTACTAACTACAGAAATAAAAAATCCTACCCGACACGGGACGATGAAGAGGAAGATTAAATGTAAATAGAAGTGAGACGGCAAAAACCTGATAGACATTCACCCTCTCCACAGTCTGGCGACCCGACGTGCTTTTTATACCTGTCTGTGATACAGGCCTTTGAGACGTTGAATGATTTATAAAAACTACGGAGGTGAAGGCTCGCGTTAGACCCGTTGACAGGAGCCGGACGGACGCGGAATTACAAATGCAATTAGATAACTGGGCAAATCCCAGGCAAGGTGTCCATATTGTAATTAAGTCCCATTGAGAGCGGTGAGTCTCGTGTTACAGTTTTGGAACAGCAGCGATGGCAAAAAGAAAAAGAAAAAGAGGATTGATAGCGTCGGTTAATAGACAGATCTGGGGAGTGTTTTTGCTCGTGGCCTGGCGAGAACTGCCTTCAATGAAGAACCAGAATGCAATCGACAACCTTATATTCCGACAACGTCAAGTTCTTACAACCACACACCATGACAACTCAAAAGCCTTCTAAAAAATGTCAAAGTGAGTTTGGATTTTCACCCATTTTCACCAACAATTTTGACATAACCATACAGTGCATGTTTTGAACTGATCTCGGCTTTAAGAGTGCATCTAACGTTTCAAACGGGCAATTTGTACTAAGATTGATTAGTCCTTTTGCTTCGAGACGATGGGGATTTTACCCTTGGAATCGAGTTAATACCGATTAGACTCTTGGCATCGAAACAATACCGATTAGACCACTGGTATTGAGTCAATATTGACTAGACCCTCACCATCGAGACAACACCGATTAGACCCTTGGCCTCGCGACAATACCGACTGGACCCTTGACATCGGGTCAATACCGATTAGACCTTTGGCATCAAGACAATATCGAGACACTGCCGACAAGACATTTAAGCCCGAGACACTTCTAGATGTTTAACCCAGAGATCATACCGACTGGACGTTAAACGCCGAGACAATACCGACCAGACGTTAAACGCCAAGACGATGCCGACCGGACGTTATACGCCGGGACAATGACGCTGGGGTGCTAATGTCATAGTGATAGTGTGTTGAGTGATTTACGATGTATTGCTCTATTGAGAGGTCGTTAATCTAGCATGACCTTGGTTGCAAGGTCGCATGCATTTAGCTCAGTTTAATGTGGTCGCAGTGCTCATATCCCTTCCCCATCCTCCCCCGCCCCCTCCCCACTACCCGCACCAGCCACATCATCGTCCCATGTAGGCTACTCCCAAAAGCCCACAAAACTGTCCCTATCTTTCAGAAATTGCGATAAGCTGGTAGCAACTGGTGCGATGTCAGCCACAGCCCTCCCCCGCCCCCCGCGGCCATTAACCACACCTTCTGAAGCACCCCACAAACCCAAGCGTGACTGGAGCATTGTGTCGTGATTGCGCCCCCCAGCCCACCCCTCTCACCCCCATCGCCCGTAGTCACGTGGTCCCGGTGGCTGCAACACCCCACGGGACAGCTCGGACACTTCCGACTCTCCTCGCCATTGTTGCGTTCTGCCTCCCACAGAGACGCCCGCACGTGACATTTTGGTCTTGCTCTTTTCGTGTGTTTTTTTTAATTATTATCTTGATGCTCTTTTCGATTTTTTAAAAATTATTATCTTGATAACAACTCTCTACAATAAGACTCCCGGCATGCATCTGGCGTGTTGATTTATTATTGCTCAGGGCCATTTTGCATTCCGCCTCAGACAGAGCTCGTCAGCGAATTGCAAACGGCCATTAATTGGACCTAAACCGGATGACGACTTTTCGCGACGCAATAGACCGATCCAGGTTAAGCCATTAAATGCCGTCACTGTTGCTTTTATCCAGTCATGTGGGGAAAAAAGCTCTTCCACTCGCGTTTTGTCGGACAAACAAGACGGACAAACAAAGCAACATGTCATTCTGTTGTCAGTTTCAGAGATGAGTACTTCTCACTTGTACCTACCATCAGCTATATGATTGTCAATTTCATGCTGACAATTAAGGAAAAAATACTCACGCGTGGGCGGGGCTTAGTGTCGGAGTGTAGCTTGGTCTATTATGACCGACGCACAACAACTGTTACCGTAGTCCTCGTCTACAAATCCTTGCATTGACTCCGCACGCCATGGTATTCTCTGGATTTCCATCTAAAGAGGTCACGTGCCACCTAGTCACGCCAGGTAACCTGACACCCACACCGGGGCGGAATGTTGTGGCCAAAGGGCAACGCTTGCCTTCAGTGTATCCCTCGCGTGAACGCCACATTGCCTGTCACATGGGGTCTGGCTCTTCAGGGGTGAATTCTCGACAGCACTGCACCTAAAACAACGAACACTGATACTAAGTTCCAACGATGGTTATTTTATTTGATGCATTGTGGTAATAATAACATGGAATCATCAGTTATTGGGGTTGTAGTGCCAGTTATTGCGGTGGGAATGGTTTAAAGGTATGTTCTAAATTAATAGATTATGCCGCAGTAACTACTTTGGACTAGCTACGATCTGGGTGAAACACGCCACAAAATTACACAGAACATCTTGTGGTCCTCAACACGAATACCCCTGGTGATCCCAGTCTGGAACCTTGAATGCAACATGGAAGAATTCGGTTGCAATGAACCCATCTCGCACTCTCATCAATGTCACCCGATGTGTCGATGTTACCTTAGGAGTTATTGTCACCTGATGTGTCGATGTCACCTGATGTGTCGATGTCACCCGATACCGCATTGCCCTGCCCCCTCCACCCCGTCGCTTTTCTCCCCATTACAACAGCTTCCACTCCCCGGTCCGCCGCGACTACGCTGTGTGCCACTCTCTGCCTGACCGATCCGGTGGTGGAACAATTGGTTCGGACACCTCTCGCGAGGGGGCTGATAGCCCCGCGCCGCGTTCATTCACCTGTCGGGGCGCCACCGTGCGGACTCCGGCGCCGCGATGAAAGCGCCCTCTGGAGTAATAGCCCCGCGACACGACACCCCAACGTGAGTCGGCCTTAGTGACCCTCCCCGACCCCCCCCCCTTTCCACGGCCAGACCCCTCCCCGCTCCCAGACCCCTCCCCACTCCCTAACCCCTCCCCGCTTCCAAACGCCTGCCCTAGCGCGCCTTTCTGCTTGAACCCCCACCCCCTTACCCCGTTCCGCATGCCCTGGGCATTCGGCGATATCGACCGCTGTGTCGGGTTCACATTTAAACTTGGCGTTGTCCCAGGATTGTTCCATGGGATAGTGATTCAAATATGATTTCACTACGCCGTCGGCACCGCATTGACACCGCACTTGAGGAACTCACTCTACTCCACCCGACTCAGGTACGTTCAGTTCCACTCGACTCGGCTCGGCTCGGCTCGGCTTAGTTCATCCCAGCTCGGGTCGACTCGGATTGGCTCAGTTTATTTCGACTCGGCTAGGGTGGACTCGGCTACCCTGCACTCGGCTCCTCTTCACTCGGCTCGGCTCGGCGTGGCTCGGCTCGGCTCTGTTGGTTCGGATATCTTATCTGTTTACGTGCTTTACGTACTGGCCATGCGCACTATAATGAATCCAACTGGGCCAGCAGGCTGTCGCCGTCTTAAGCAGTATCACTGAAATCAACCATTCAACAATGTGCCGTAACTGACCAAATTTATGAGCTTTCTCACAAGAAAAAAGGCGAAAACGTCTGAAATTGTGGTTAATGTACTAGCGCTCTGTGCTTCGCTCCCCACGATTACTACTGCTAAGAGTTATGGTCCCTGGGAGAAAAATAAATACTCAATCGGATTCTGGTCCCTAAAATCATGGCTATTTATACCAATGGCGGAAAACAACAGACGAACCGAGCAAATTTAACTTTCCACTGAGGATTTGCTTTTTGCAAGATTTATATGAAAACAAATGGCTGAAAAAATATATTTCGGCCTCGCATGCAGGCAAAAGTTGCACCGAACGCTAGTCGTTCCTTCTCGTCCATATCTTGGGAGCTTCCATTGCGCCCTATCCTCTAGTCCCTACCCTCAGCATTGAATATCTACACCATAATCGGCCCCGTGACCGGTCTATGTCACTTCCTTATAGACGGATACCAACATGTGGGCTGTTAAGGAATAAAGAGGCCAAAGCATGGCGGGACATTAAACATGGCACTGACCTCCCGTTAATCATTAGTTAATCATTACGTTGGGTTGTATGTTTAGTTAGCTCCATGCTTAAGGGAACCTCCGTGGCTGAGTTGGCAGCGCACTGAGCCTCACACCAACAGACCAGCCTCCATCATGCTCGGCATGGTATTGAGGAGTGTCTTACAAATAATTTATCACGCATGTCCCCGTGAGTCTCATTATGGCTCTGTCATGGCTAACTGTGTAAGCACAATGGTGGCGCAGAACACCTTTTCGTTCATTCTACCCTATGTTAGAATCCACATATTGAGGAATATGTGCAATAACTGTGCGGGTTAATAGATAAGTTACACGGACAGAATGGGTCGCGCATGGAAGAATTACTCATATTGATGATAATAATGACGGCTACCTGGCTGGCTTTAGCCCCAGTCCATATGGCGGTCATCGGCGCGTAGACTCGCATGCGCGTAGTTTTTCTCCAGTTGGGCCTACTAGAGCTGGGGTGGCCGGAACCAAGCGGATGTTCCTCATATGACTGTGTTGGGAAGCGTTTTGATCGCATATCCCAAAGAGGCAGCCACAAATTTACAAAAGTATGCGCTCACGTTGTAGAAGGGCACGCGTGGAGAAATGGACCCCATTTTCGATCTCCGCGCTAAACAGTGCATCGTGGTGAATAGCAACATGGCCATGAAGATTATTCGTTTAACTTTTCCTTTTTCATATACTTAACATTGCTAATAAAGGGTGGAAAGAAACGTGTCTGCAATATTCTATTTTGTTTATTTTGGTATGACAGCCTATTGTTTGTTACCTAGGACATAGCTGAGACAGGGCGGAGCAGCTATGTTGGAGTCTCTTGTGACACAGTACAGCTACAAACAAAATGGGTGAGTGAGACATAACGATGGGCTCAATGCCAGCCTCAGCAATAGGTCTTATCGATGTCGTACCCTATCATGGGATCTACCCTCTGCAACGAACCGCGTAAATTTCCAAACAAAGTTAATCACCACATTGCCCGCCTCCTCCCTCCTCCCAGCCTCCCCCAGCCACTCGTTCTTCCGGGTTAATCCTCTTGTTATTCTTACTGTGGTTCTGTGCTGGGGAAGAAGTCTTCTTCGGGCGAAACCGACAAGCTATTCCGCTACGTATGTGGACATCGTCTGTCAGTCTTCCAAGAGACTGACCGTGGGACATCATTAATCCCTCCTCCTCCCGCCTCATCTTCCTCCACGGTGACCGCGCCCCGCATCGCCTTTCGCCCCCCCCCCCTTCCTCGCTGTCTGTTGCGCTGATCAGCTGTGACATACATATGCCACAACTCGAGGGTAAAGGGAGGGGAGTGGGGGGGGGCGCACACCTAACTCTGCACCGCCCATGTCTCGCAATTACAAGTGGCTTAGCCGCATGGTAGACTTGAGTTACTTAGAAATCTCCTCACCAGAGCGCCCTGCCCCCCTCCGCCAATCCACCCCGAGGGTCTGGCTGGCGCTGGTCCATCCCAGGCTGCCTAACTCGCAAATTCATGGGGTAATTTTTTACCCATTATCCTTCTCCGATTTGGCTCCACTGGCAGAATTAAAATTCCTTCATTAAGCGTGTTATGTGGTGTCGGTATCTGGAGTCGTCAAGCGTTGGCCAAAGCAGGGTTTCAGTTTACAGTTAAGGTACAGCACAGGGGGCGGTATTCATGCCCCACACTTAGGCTATGCCTGTAGATTTAGTAACATTGACACTTTCTTGATTCAGAAAATCCATCTCTTTGATAAATAGTAGCCTAGGTGAGGTTTGTGGAACTAACGACCAAGGGAGTGGGGTGGGGCGGGGGGGGGGTATGTTTTATCGGATGAAGAGTAGGTTAGTAACTCTATCTTCTCTTCTGAGCCATATGTACTTTTATTAGCACCTTATTTATTTGTCGTCGATCAAAGGAGGGCACTTTTAAGGGTGTATACCATCCATGATAAAGGCTAGCTCACACTGTGCCTGTTTATAGGCCGGGTTTACCCCTATCCTGAAAACCGGGGACAACCTTGAATAACCCTGGGCAATCGTAGCGAGTTCGTAGTCAATCCAGGGTGATTCGGGGAGTACCGCGGTGAACCGTAGGTCGTCCCCGTGGTTTCAAAACTACCGGGATGAACCGTAGCATCGTAGTAACATCGTGGCCTACTGTTTCCGCGCCAACATTGTGCGAGATAGCCCCGGTTCGTCCCGGTACATAGGGCTGTACAGTCACTACGAGATCTTATCGAGACCCCACGAGACAGGGAGACTTATGCTTTACGTCAATGCCTAGCCGCAACGGCCTGTACGTGCTGCATTCGCTTTACACACACAATCGGCTAAAGCTGTCTTTCGATGCACAACTAACCACTGAAGTTCTGTGTATATCAGAATTATAACAATCCGAGTAGATTTATATAATATATGAGCGATTAGACAGTTGGCATTAGTTGATGAACCAGAATGCGGTTGTCGCCTGAGTCACTGTCAATGTCAGGCGATCTAATGTGCTGCGCGGGGTTTCCCATGTCGTATGACGTATTAATCATCATAACTCGCATACCTGCTATCTGTGGTTACGTAACTACGCTTCTTACATGGACTGACTAGGCGAGGATAATGGTGTACCGTTTGTCGCAAAAATGTAAACATTGATGATTTGCCTCAGAATACAACGCTTTCAACAGTCTCGTCGAATGAACCACATGCATTATAGGGAGATAAATGTTTTAACTTTAACTATATTATGATCTTTTAGTTGGGAATGCCTGGACCAAAGCAAACACAAAATAGTTTCACACCCACTCGATTCTTCACGCACAAACCGCCCAGCCGGCCGGTTCCCAACACTCGAACGTTAACTACAATGAGTGCGCGTCACACAGCTGTGGCAAGGCACCAGCGTGATGCGCACTTGTTCTAAGAGCACGTGTTGTTTTGTTAGTCCCTAAAAGACCTAAACCGGAAATAGAACCCGCGAGAACTGTACAGCCCAATAGACCAGGGAGGGAAGGGCTAAACCGTTGCCTACCTCGGCAGAGTGTGACCTAGCCTTAAGGATGAGTCCCCACCGTGGGCCCTTTGACGACCGTGTCACCCCCTGGATCCATCACAGGGTACACCAGCTCACTTACCCAGTGTTGTGCTTTTTAATTCTATGCTGCCATGCCAATTGCCAGCAAGATCTATGTTGAAACATGTCATTGATTGCCTCAACGAGAGGCGAAAAATGAGAATGGCACTTTCCAACAATTAGGATTAAAAAATGGACCTGTACGGCTATCATGGTGTTTTCTCTTTCCCTCTGTAGTCCTTGTTACAAACGCACATCACAGTGACACTTCAAAGATCAGTCAAAAGGAGAAAGCCATGGCCTGATTGACAGCTGAAAGGTGCCAAGAGAGTGACTGGTGGAGGAGAGAGACAGGCATCATAACGCATGAGTCAGTGATTGGTGGCAAATCGTTAGAGGATATCCTGTTCAGAACCCACTGGCCACGAATGCAGCAGCATTGTGGATGTTGGGATCATCGCCTCCGTTAATCACCTGCTGTAAGCTCCCACGCCCCGCCGTAGTAGCCCAGTAATTGAGAGAACTCAATGCAATGTCAGCCTGAAGTGATTGTTTGCCAGAGCCGGGGAGAAAGCCAACGGCTTAAGCACCATTTATCTCTAGGCAGTATATCCGGAACCTTTTTCTTTATCCTCTTTCATCGCACCAATCAGTGGATTTATGTTTTACTCTGTGATCGGCAGATAATTCAATCATAATAAACGTATGCCCCGACACCACCCAATTGGGTTTTGTTTTTATACTGATTTTTGTCATGTGGTCTCTTTCAAGAGAAATAATATTTTTTCCGTATTTGTGTAGGCCCCCACCCTCTCTAGCTCTCACCCTCTCTCTCTCTGGCTCTCTGTTATGTGAGATATCTTAGCCACCACCGATATGCCATCGCATCCAACCACACGATTTCCGGAGCGCGTGTGGCTAATTCGTCAGACAGTTACCCATTCACGACCCACATTAGCATGATCCCACGCCCTACCACCCCCCCCCCCCGCCCCCACACCACTAACTCCTCCCGGCAAAATATCTTTTTCACCGACTCACTTTTCGTTTGCGGGCCAGTGTTTTGGCCCATTGCAATGCGGCAGAGACTCGCGGCTTTCTTGCTACCAGGCGACAATCTGCTCATTCCCATGCCGCTGCAGGCTTCCGGTGGGATCTCCGCGCCGTGACCAAGAAATCAGCTTCGCCCCTCATCGAAAAAACACAAAGAGAACAGAAGACGGAGGCCCAATGGCAAAGGGCGAACGAATTCACTCGTTCGCTGGGTCTCAGTGGTCTGGGTTTTTTTTCGTGTGACGCCGCTTGTACTGGGTGGATCGATGCCCCTCTTTGCAGCCCCCTGGGGCCCAAACCAAGCCCACTGTGTCAGTTCTGACCACAGGTATTTTCATAAGAGACATAAAAGTCCAGAAATAGGACAAGTCAAGCAGTTTGGACTTTGGAATAATAAATAGGTCTGGTTCAAGACTTCCGCTTCAGCCTTTTGTAATTATCTCTCTGGATATAGGCATAGTGATGAATTTAGAAGGGCGAGGTAGCCTTTGTGCGAAGATAGCTTCATTAAACAAGACCAAAGAACCGTCCGAGATAATGAGATGTGTATATTCTTTGTACCTATTCAAAAATGATCAAGAGCATGTAACCTTGGTTTTTTTTAAATACTGTTTTGGTATGTCATTATCTGAAATAGAATGGTTTCGGGTGAAAATGAATCCCAAGTACATCGCGTACCCTGCGCTAATGATCGGCATTTCATCGACTTCGTCGTGGGTGCCTGTTGCGAGTGCCTCTCTGGCCTATTTCTGGGTCCCAAGGGACTGAGTGTGACACCTCGACTCTCACCTTAGATTGTGTTATCGATCCTCAAGACACGCACACTACTGGTAAGATACAGGCGAGTCTGCGACCAGCCGGTGCACTTGTATCGACTACACGAGCTATTGATCTCAGAGCACTAATTGTCCAAGTTATGGTCGCGATGACCTTATACTGAACAACCCATAAAATAGGTGAAAGAAAAAGGACGAAATGTAGTCAAAAACTGTACAATGACAGCATCGTGTAACAGGTCAACGGGTTGGGAAGAAGGCGCGGAATGGTTACGCACTCACCTCGAAGCATAGTAAACACAAAAATATCGTGTTATAAAATACTCAGCGGACGCCTGCGGGTTATGGCGGATACAGCCACACCACGTGACCTTGTCGGCGTGACTCGGGAGGTGGCGGTGCAGGCAACAGGAAACCGAAAGTAGGAAGAATGACTGCGTGGGTACAATAGCTTGTACGTCCTGCTTTGTCGTAATCCAGGCGGTGAGGATGGCGGCTTGGCAGAATCTTGCCCCAGGTCACGAAACTCGAATCTGGGGATCGGATCTATCGCCGGCCGTCTTCCTCGTCGTCTCTTCCTCGAGAATACAGCAACAGTGCGGAGAGGGAGACAAGGCAGACAGATCAAGGCTAAAGCGCCTTGGTCGGTGAAGGAAGGACGGAGAGGAAGGAAGCGGGCGAGTTTGCCACCCCCCCCCCGCCCGCATGCATGAAGGGGGTATCGTATCATTTCCAAGACAGAGGTACTCAATATGTGATTTTATCTCCCGAAGCCCCATGAGACAATCTTACATTAAGCCCCCTTGGCGCCTCTCACCACGTCCATTCCCAAGCCCCAGTCACCCCCTCCCATCCCCACCCCTCCCACCCCCACCCTCTGCCGCCTTGTCTTACTTTTTTACCCCTAGGATGAAGGAAGTGGATCAATTTAGCCTTCCCCCCTGTCTCCACCACCCCCAGATCTCCCGAGGGATGATGCACGCACCACACGTTAGCGTCAAGCCTATGATGTAAAACTGACGCCGTTTTTTCACGGCTGATTTGTGATGGATAGCGGCAGTGTAAATCCTCTCATTTATCCTCACAAATACTTCTCTTGATTGTGCGCTTCCGCCTGTGATTCATGGCAGATTAGTGCCAGAGACTCGCGCCGGAAGGTTCCACCCAGTCCCGTCTTAATGAACCTCCCTCATATATCTCGGAGTAAGGGACTTACCATTTGATATTAGGACAGAGAGCGCATTCTTTGGTAAGTAAAATTCCGTTGTTTAAGAGCTCCTTGAAAATGTGTCTAGAAAAATTAAATGCTTCCATAAGAACGGCCAAAAAATGTTCTTCCTTTAACGATGGTCTCACACTATTATCTTGCTCCCATCAGATTGCTCAAATTCCTCTGCCGGGGGGATCAAAACGAAAGCGCCCTATCCCCCCCCCCCCCCCACACCCGGTCACAATGGTCTGTCCCTAAGGCTTCGCCACGTGTCTTCTTGGCGTCAGCTTGGGCCCAGAGCAATGTCGGCGCGGCACCCAACGCCGCCTTACGCCGTCCATGTTGTCGGAACATTGGTCGCTTGAATTATGAATGACATTTGGAGATATATGTATATGCGGCAGACGAATATTGTCTGTGGTGGGACAAACTCCCGTCTGTAAATTGTCTTTATTTACCATACATGAAACAAATGGACACGACGCATCAATGGTTGATGGCAAATATGAAATATTTGATAATCAAATCAAGAATTCATGTTGCAAAAAACGGAATCATTCCGCTATGATAGAAATATCACACTACTCTCTATCTCTGTCTCTCACTAAAACACTGTATAATTATAATGATATATATATATATATATATATGACTTACTTATATCAACTGCAAAACAAGAGTGTGCGAACAAATGGTTGGATCTTGGGTTCTGTCGAGCAGGAGTGCCGTTTTACGTGATGTGCTGTAATAAATAGTATATTATATGTAAAGTCGGGTTTATTCGGACACGTTTGAACAGCGGCCATGCCGCTGGACAATATCTGGCTACTCTTTCCGGCTAAGATGCCGGTGATGAAACAGATTTGTATTTTTTCACGAAAGTCCCCTCAATGACAAAGAAACTTGCGTATGTCTTTAGCTTTGGTAATTGAGGTGTGCACATTAAACAAGATGTATATGAGGTGCCAACCTCGCACTGAACTCAGTTAACTTCTCCAACCTCAGATTTACAGCGCATTAAATTTGTGAACTAAATCTAATGAAGCTGATATATAAACGCAACGTGATGCGAAATCGATATCTTCCATTTATCGCCCAGTGGCGCTTGGACAACACGTGACAGCTACGTCATATTACCTCTGCCGCCAAGCTTCATATTCTCTTATTGATCCTAAAGTGACAATGAGAGTGGTCGAGGAAAACATGGTGGCCGAGTTGGGTGGCTTTCTTTAATCACATGAGCCAGATTAATTTTGCTACTTAATCCATGGGCCGGATATTCCTGTACTTGTTCAGTCAATAAGATGCTCCGTAACCCACTCAACAAGCCATCCCCCGGAGCTACCAACAAGTGAATGACGTAAAGATGATATGCGTACTAACTACCGAAATAAAAAATCCTACCCGACACGGGACGATGAAGAGGAAGATTAATTGTAAATAGAAGTGAGACGTCAAAAACCTGATAGACATTCACCCTCTCCACAGTCTGGCGCCCCGACGTGCTTTTTACGTCTGTCTGTGATACAAGCCTTGGAGACGTTGAATGATTTATAAAAACTACGGAGGTGAAGGCTCGCGTTAGACCGGTTGACAGGAGCCGGACGGACGCGGAATTACAAATGCAATTAGCTAACTGGGCAAATCCCAGGCAAGGTGTCCATATTGTAATTAAGTCCCATTGAGAGCGGTGAGTCTCGTGTAGCTTTTGGAACAGCCGCGATGGAAAAAAGAAAAAGAAAAAGAGGATTGATAGCTTCGGTTAATAGACAGATCTGGGTAGTGTTTTCGCTCGTGGCGTGGCGAGAACTGCCTTCAATGAAGAACCAGAATGTAGTCGATAGCCTCCTCTTCCGACAATGTCAAGTTCTTACAACCACAGACCATAACAACTCAAGGACGTTCTCGCACGTAGTCAAAAGGGCTTTGGATTTTCACCCTATTTTCCAAGCAATTTCGACATAAACAAGCAGCGCATCTTTCCAACTGATCTCGACTTTAACAGTAAACGTAAGGTTTCAAAAACAGATTTTGCGCTAAAATTGATTAGTCCGTTGGCATCGAGACAATACCGATTAGACTCTTGGTATCGCGGTAATATCATCTAGACACTTGGCATCGAGACAAAACCGATTAGACCCTTGGCATCGAGACAAATACCGACTAGACCCTTAGCATAGAGACAATACCGACTAGACACTTGGCATCAAGTCAATACCGATTAGACCCTTGGCATCGAGACAATATCAACTAGACCCTTAGCATCGAGACAATACCGACTAGACACTTGGCATCAAGTCAATACCGATTAGACCCTTGGCATCGAGACAAATATCAACTAGACCCTTAGCATCGAGACAATACCGATTAAACACTTGGCATCAAGTCAATACCGATTAGACCCTTGGCATCGAGACAATATCGACAAGGCGTTAAATGCCGAGACAATGGCGCTCGGGGTGTTAATGTCATAGCGATAGTGTGTTGAGCGATTTACGATGTATTGCTCCATTGAGAGTTCGGAATCTGGCATGACTTTGGTTGCAATGTCGTATGCATTCAGCGCAGCATAGTGTGGTCCCAATGCCCACACCACTCCCCCCCCCCCCACCCGGTACCCACACCACTCACATCATCGTCCCATGTAGGCTACTCCCAAAGGCCCACAAAACTGTCCCTATCTTTCAGGAATTGCGATAAGCTGGTAACAACTGGTAGGATGTCGCAGCCCTCCCCCGCCCCGGCCGCCATTACCCACACCTTCTGAAGTACCCCACTAACCCAGGCGTGACTGGAGCATTGTGTCGTGATTGCGTCCCCCCTCTCACCCCCATCCCCCGCAGTCACGTGGTCCCCGGTGGCTGCAGCACCCCATAGGACAGCTCGGACATTGTTGCATTCTGCCTTCCACACAGACGCACGCACGTGACGCGTTGGCCATGCTCCTTTCGTGTTTTTTTTATTATTATCTTGATAAAAACCCGCCGCAATAAGGCACCCGGCATGCATCTGGAGGGTTGATTTATTATTGCTGAGGGCCGTATGGCACTCTGCCGCAGACAGAGCTCCGGCAGTGAATTTCTAACGGCCATCATTTATATTTTGGGGCATGCATTTGTAGCATGTCTATAAGTGCTTAGTTATCACATCCCTTTGGCGACCACACTGAAATACAACTGGAATCTTCCTCCACGGTGACCGCGCCCCGCATCGCCTTTCGCCCACCCCCCCCCCCCTTCCTCGCTGTCTATTTCGCTGATCAGCTGTGGCATACATATACCACAACCCGAGGGTGAGAGGAGGGGAGGGGGGGGGGAGCGAACACCTAACTCTGCATCGCCCAATAGGTCTCGCAATTGCAAGCGGCTTAGCCGCATGGTAGACTTGAGTTACTTAGAAGTCTCCTCACCAGAGCGCCCTGCCCCCCTCCGCCAATCCCCCCCGAGGGTCTGGCTGGCGCTGATCCATCACAGGCTGCGTAATTCGCAAATTCATGGGTTAATTTTTACCCATTAAAGAATCCTTCTTCGATTTGGTTAATTAAGCGTGTTGCCAAACCACGGTTTCATTTTACAATGAAGGTACCGCACCAAGGGCGGTATATTCATGCACTACACTTAGGCTACGCCAGTAGACTTAGTAATATTGACCCTTTCTTGATTCAGAAAATCCACCTCTTTGATAAATACTTGTATTACTATGTATTTTGAACCCGATAAATTGCTCGACATATGTTCTATTTAGCGCTAAATCTATTGGCGTAGCCTAGGTGTGGTTTATGGAACTAACGACCAAGGGAGTGGGGTGGGGCGGGGGGTATGTTTTATTGGATGAAGAGTAGGGTGGTAACTCTATTTTCTCTTCTGAACCATATGTACTTTTATTAGAACCTTATTTATTTGTCGTCGATAAAAGGAGGGCACTTTTAAGGGTGTATACCATCCATGATAAAGGTTAGCTCGCACTGCGCTGGTTTATATGCCCGGTTTACCCCGGTCCTAAAGACCGTGGACAACCTTGGACAACCCTGGGCAATCGTATGGAGTTCGTCGTCAATCTGGGGTGATCCGGGGGAGTACCGCGGTGAACCGTAGGTCGTCTCGGTGTTTTTTAACGGTTCAAAACTACCGGGATGAACCGTAGTATCGTAGTAACATCGTGTCCTACTGTTTTCGCGCCAACATTGTACGAGATGGCTCCACTTTGTCCCGGTATATAGGGCTGTACAGTCACTACGGGATCTTATCGAGACCCCACGAGACAGGGCGACTTATGCTCTACGTCAATGCCTAGCAGCAACGGCCTGTACGTGCTGCCTACCTTCCTGTTGTTTGCCTTCACTCGCTTCACACACAAAATCGGCGAAAGCTGTCCTTGGATGCACAATTAACCACTGAAGTTCTGTGCATATGAGAATTATAACCATCCGTCGAGTAGATTTATATAATATATGAGCGATTAGACAGTTGATAAACCAGAATGCTGTTGTCTCGTAAGTCACTGTCAGTGTCAGACGATCTAATGAGCTGCGCGGGGCTTCCCGGCCATGTCGCATGACGTAATAATCATCATGACTCGCATGCCTGCGCGTGGTATCTATGGTTACGTAACAGCGCTACCTATAGGGACTGACCAGGCGAGGATAATGGTGTTGAAATGTAAATGATAAAAATGTAAACATTGATGATTTGCCTCAAAATACAACGCTTTATACAGTCTCGTCGAATAAACCACCAGTATTATAGGGAGATAAATGTCTTATTATTAACCATATTATGATTTTATAGTTAGGAATGCCTGGACCAAAGCAAACAAAAAATAGTTTCACACCCACTCGATTCTTTACGCACAAACCGCGCAGCTGGCCGGTTCCCAACACTGAAACGTTCACTACAATGAGTGCGCGTCACGCAGTTGGAGCAAGGCACCAGCGTGATGCGCACTCGTCCTAAGAGCACGTGTTTTTTTGTTAGTCCCTAAAAGACCTAAAGCGGAAATAGAACCCGCGAGAACTGTACAGCCTTATAGACCGGGGAGGACCTGGGTAAACCGTTGCCTAAGCCGAAACAGTGTGAGCTAGCTTTCAAGATGAGTCCCCACCGTGGGCCCTTTGACGACCATGTCACCCCTGGATCCATCACAGGGTACACCAGCTTACTTACCCAGTTTTGTGCTTTTTAATCCTATGCTCCCATGCCAATTGCCAGCAAGATCAATGTCGAAACCTGTCATTGATTGCCTCAACGAGAGGCAAAAAACGAGAAAGGCACTTCCCAACCATTGGGATTAAAAAATTAACCTTTCACTCTGTAGCCTTGTTACAAAAGCGCATCTCTTTACACTGACAGTCCAAAGATCAGTCAAAAGGGGAAACCCATGGCCTGATTGACAGCGGAAAGGTGCCGAGAGGGTGACTGATGGCGGAGAGGGACAGGCATCATAACATATGAGTCAGTGATTGGTGGCGAATCGTTAGAGGATATCCTGTTCAGAACCCACTGGCCACGAATGCAGCAGCACTGTGGGCCTTGGGATCATCGCCCCCGTTAATCACTTACCGTAAGCTCCCACGCCCCGCCGTAATGGCCCAGTAATTGAAAGAATTCAATGCAATGTCAGCCTGAAGTGATGGTCTGCCAGAGCCGGGGGAAAATTCAACGGCTTAAGCGCCATTTATCTCTGGGCACTATGTTCGGATGTTTTCTTTTCTCTTTCTTTCATCGCACCAATCAGTGGATTTATGTTTTACTCTGTGATCGGCAGATAATTCAATCATAATAAACGTATGCCCCGACACCACCCAATTGGGTTTTGTTTTTATACTGATTTTTGTCATGTGGGCTCTTTCAAGAGAAATGATATTTTTTGCGTATTTGTTTATACGGAACCCCCACCCTCTCTAGCTCTCACCCTCTCTCTCTCTGGCTTTCTGTTATGTGAGATTTCTTAGCCACCACCGATATGCCATCGCATCCAACCACAAGATTTCCGGAGCGCGTGTGGCTAATTCGTCACACAGTTACCCATGGACGACCTACATTAGCAGGCCCCCACCCCCTACCACCCGCCCCCCCCCCACCCCCCTTCTCCCGCCAAAATAACTCTTTTTCACCGACTCTTTATCACTTTTCGTTTGCTGGCCAGTGTTTTTGCCCATTGCAATGCGGCAGGGACTCGCGGCTTTCCTGCTACCAGGCGACAATCTGCTCATTCCCATGCCGCTGCAGGCTTCCGGTGTGGTCTGCGCGCCGTGACCAAGAAATCAGCTTCTCCCCTAATCGGAAAAAAAACACACACAGAGAAGAGAAAACGGAGACCCAATGGCAAAGGGCGAGTGAATTGACTCGTTCGCTGGGTCTCAGCGGTCTGGGTTTGTTTGTGTGTGACGCCGCTTGTACTTGGTGGACAATGTTAGGAAATACAGGTGCCATTGCATCTGGAAATGCTGTGATTACTTCAATAAGGTTAAAGCTGCCACAGCAATATTCCGCCTACGTTATGGATTGCCCGAATGTTGGTGAAAACGCACCATGCAGGAATGGAAATGCCGCGCGAATGTATTTTTATTGTCAATCTCAAGTGCTACACAGACAGCATGACATTAGTCTCGCAGCGGACCCGAATATATCTTATCCAACAACCTTGACAAAGCAAACGATCCACCTTAAATTCATCGGCATATATTGGAGCGATGACTTTAATGTGAAACAATAATAATTGAAAGGACAATGGGAAAAAACATTTTGACAACAATAAGACAACAAGAGTACAATAACAAGACAGCCCTAGACAGAAGTGACTGATCGGGATGCCCCTCTTTGCAGCCCCCTGGGGCCCAAACCAAGCCCACTGTGTCAGTTCTGACCACAGATATTTTCATAAGAGACATAACAGTCCAGAAATAGGACAAGTCAAGCAGTTTGGACTTTGGAATAATAAATACGTCTGATTCAAAACTTCCGCTCCAGCCTTCTGTAATTATCTCTCTGGATATAGACTTAGTGACGAATTTAGAAAGGTGAGGTGGCCTTTGTGCGAAGATAGCTTCATTAAACAAGACCAAAGACCCTACCGAGATAATGAGATATGTATCTTCTTTCATGTTGTACCCATTCAAAAATAATCAAGAGCATTTAAGTTTTTTTTTTTTTTTAAATACTGTTTTGGTATGTCATTATCTGAAATAGAATGGTTTTGGAAAAGAAACCCCAAGTACATCACGTACCCTGCGCTAGTGATCGGCGGTGCATCGACTTCGTCGCGGCTGCCTATAGCCAGTGCCTCTCTGGCCTATTTCTGACTCCCAAGGGACTGAGTGTGACACCTCGACTCTCACCTTAGATTGGGTTATCGATCCTCAAGACAAGCACACTACTGGTAAGATACAGGCGAGTCTGCGACCAGCCGGTGTACTTGTATCGACTACACGAGCCTTTGATCTCAGAGCACTAATTGTCCAAGTTATGGTCGCGATGGTCTCATGCTGAACAACCCATAAAATGGGTGAAAGAAAAAAGACGAAATACCGTCGAGAACTGTACAATGACAGCATCGTGTAACAGGTCAACGGGTTGGAAAGAAGGCAAGGAATGGTTACTCACTCACCTCGGAGCATAATAAACACAAAAATATCGTGTTATAAAATACTCAGCGGACGCCTGCGGGTTATGGCGGATACAGCCACACCACGTGACCTTGTCGGCGTGACTCGGAAGGTGGCGGTGCAGGAAACAGGAAACCGGAAGTAGGAAGAATGACTGCGTGGGTACAATGGCTTGTACGTCCTACTTTGTCGTATTCCAGGCGGTGATAATGGCGGCTTGGCAGAACCTTGCCCCAGGTCACGAAACTCGGATCCGGGGATCGGATCTATCGCCGGCCGTCTTCCTCGTCGTCCCTTCCTCGAGAATACAGCGACAGTTCAGAGAGGGAGACAAGTCAGACAGATCAAGGCTAAAGCGGCTTGGTCGGTGAAGGAAGGACGGAGAGGAAGGAAGCGGGCGATTTTGCCCCCCCCCCCCCCCGCATGCATGAAGGGGGTATCGTATCATTTCCAAGGCAGAGGTACTCAATATGTGATTTTATCTCCCGAAGCCCCATGAGACAATCTTACATTAAGCCCCCTTGGCGCCTCTCACCACATCCATTCCCAATTCGTCACCCCCTCCCACCCTCACCCCTCCCACCGCCACCCCCTACCGCCTTGTCTTATTTTCTTACCCCTAGGATGAAGGAAGTGGATCAATTTAGCCTTCCCCCCTGTCTCCACCACCCCCAGATCTCCCGAGGGATGATGCACATACAACACGTTAGCGTCAAGCCTACAATGTAAAACTGACGCCGTTTTTTCGCGGCTGATTTGTTATGGATAGCAGCAGTGTAAATCCTCCCATTTATCCTCACAAATACGTCTCTTGATTGTGCGCTTCCGCCTGTGATTCATGGCAGATTAGTGCCAGAGACTCGCGCCGGAAAGGTTCCACCCAGTCCCGTCTTAATGAACCTCCTTCATATATCTCGGAGCAAGGACTGACCATTTGATATTTGGAGAGAGAGAGAGGGGCGGGCGGGGGGTGGAGTGCCATGGGTTTTTTTCCAAAAAAATATTTTCTGCGCATTCTTTGGCAAATAAAAATTGCGTTGTTTAAGGGCTCCTTGGAAATATGTGTAAAAAAATTAAATGCTTCCCTAAGAACGGCCAAAAAATATTCTTCCTTTCACGATGGTCTTACAATATTATCTTGCTCCCATCAGATTGCCCAAATTCCAAAACGAGAGCCACCCCCCCACCCTCCACCCGTCAAAATCAAATGGTCTGTTCTTAAGGCTTCGCCACGTGTCTTCTTGGCGTCAGCTTGTGCCCAGAGCAATATCGGCGGGGCACCCAACGCCGCCTTACGCCGTCCATGTAGTCGGAACATTGGTCGCTTGAATTATGAATGACATTTGGGCATATATGCATACGCAGCAGACGAATATTGTCTAAGGTGGGACAAACTCCCGACTGTAAATTGTCTTTATTTGCCACACTTGAAAGCAATGGACACGATGCATCAATGGTTGATGGCAAATATGTAATACTTTATAAAACAAATCAAGAATTCATTTACAAAAAAACAGAATCAATTTTGGTGTGATAGAAATGTCACTCTACTCTCTAACTCGGTCTCTTGCTAAAACACTGTATAATTATTATGATATATATATATATACATAAATATATATATATATAACTTGCTTATATAACCTGCAAAACAAGAGTGTGCGAACAAATGGTTGGATTTTGGGTTCTGTCCAGCAGTAGTACCGTTTTACGTGATGTGCTGTAGTAAATTGTATATTGTATGTTAAGTCTGATGTATTCGGACACCTTAGAACAGCGGCCATGCTGGTGGGCAATATCTGGCTACTCATTCCGGCTAAGATGCCGGCGACGAAACAGATTTGGATTTTTCACGAAAGTCCCCTCGATGACAAAGAAACTTGCGCATGTCTTTAGCTTTGGTAATTGAGGTGTGCACATTACTAAAGCTGATTATGAGGTGCCAACCTCGCACTGAACTCAGTTACCTTCTCCAACCTCAGATTTACAGCGCATTAAATTTGAGAACTAAATCTAATAAAGCTGATATATAAACGCAACGTGATGCAAAATCGATATCTTCCATTTATCGCCCAGTGGCGCGTTGACAACACGTGCCAGCTACGTAATATTACCTCTAAGGTGAGATTGAGAGAGGGCGAGGAAAAGAAGAGTTGTTTAATCAAATGAGCCAGATTAATTTTGCTACTCAATCCATGGCGGGGATATTGCTTTGCTTGTTTAGTCAATAAGATCCCCCGTAACCCACTCAACAAGCCATCTCCCAGAGCTACCAACAAGTGAATGACGTAAAGATGATATGCGTACTAACTACTGAAATAAAAATCCTACCCGATACGGGACGATGAAGAGGAAGATTAAATGTAAATAGAAGTGAGACGGCAAAAGCCTGATAGACATTCACCCTCTCCACAGTCTGGCGACCTGACGTGCTTTTTACGTCTGTCTGTGATACAGGCCTTTGAGACGTTGAATGATTTATGAAAACTACGGAGGTGAAGGCTCGCGTTAGACCCGTTGACAGGAGCCGGACGGAAGCGGAATTACAAATGCAATTACATGACTGGGCAAACCCCAGGCAAGGTGTCCATATTGTAATTAGGTCCCATTGAGAGCGACGAGTCTCGTGTAGCTTTTGGAACAGCAGCGATGGCAAAATGAAGAAAGAAGAGAAAAAGTGGGTTGATAGCTTCGGTTAATACATAGATCTCGGGAGTGTTTGTGCCCATGGCGTGGCGAAAACTGTCTTCAATGAAGAACCCAAATGCAGTCGACAACCTTATCTCCCGACAATTTCCAGTTTTTGCAACCACAGACCGTAGCAACTAAAGGACCTTCTCACACATTGTCAAAGGGGCTTTGGATTTTCACCCAATTTTCCAAGCAATTTCGACCTAAACATGCAGGTCATCTTTCCAACTGATCTCCACTTTAACAGTAAATGTAAGGTTTCAAAAAAAGATTTTGCGCTAAGATTGATTAGTCCCTTGGCATCGAGACATTACCCATTGGACTCTTTGTATCGAGACAACACCAAACAGACATTTGGCATCGAGACAAAACCGATTAGACCCTTGGCGTCGAGACAAAACCGATTGGATCCTTAGCATCGAGACAATACCGACCAAACGTTAAACGCGGAGACAATACCGACTAGACGTTAAACGCCGAGACAATACCGACTAGACGTTAAACGCCGAGACAATACCCACCAAACGTTAAACGCCGAGATAATACCGACCAGACGTTGAACGCCGAAACAATACCGACCAGACGTTAAACGCCGAGACAATATCGACCAGTCGGTAAACGCCGAGACAATGGCGCTCGGGGTGCTAATGTCATAGTGATAGTGTGTTGTGCGATTTACGATGTATGGCTCCATTGAGAGTTCGTTAATCTGGCATGACCTTGGTTGCAAGGTCTTGTGCATTCAGCGCAGCATAGTGTGGTCCCAATGCTCACACCCCCACCCCCCCCCCCCGCCCCCCGCTAACCACACCAACCACATCATCGTCCCATGTAGGCTACTTCCAAAGGCCCACAAAACTGTCCCTATCTTTCAGGAATTGCGATCAGCTGGTAACAACTGGTGCGATGTCAGCCACAGCCCTCCCCCGCCCCCCGCGGCCATTAACCACACCTTCTGAAGCACCCCACAAACCCAGGCGTGACTGGAGCATTGTGTCGTGATTGCGCCCCCCACCCCACCCCTCTCACCCCCATCCCCCGCAGTCACGTGGTCCCGGGTCGCTGCAGCACCCCATAGGACAGCTCGGACATTTCCGGCTCTTCTCGCCATTGTTCCATTCTGCCTTCCACACAGACGCACGCACGTGACGTGTTGGCCATGCTCTTTTCGTGTTTTTTTTTCATTGTTATCTTGATAAAAACCCGCCGCAATAAGACTCCCGGCATGCATCTGGAGGGTTGATTTATTATTGCTCAGGGCCGTATGGCACTCCGCCGCAGACAGAGCTCCGGCAGCAAATTGCTAACGGCCATCAATTAGACCTAAACTGGATGACGACTTTTCGTGACGCAATAAACCGATCCAAGCTGTTAAGCCATTAAATGACGTCACTGTTGCTTTTATCCATATATTGAAATATTCCATATGGTAAAAAAGCTCTTCCACGTGCGTTATGTCGGATAAACACATCGGATAAACAAATCAGCATGTCACTTTGTTGCCAGTTTCAGAGATGAGTACCGCTCACTTTTACCTACCATCAACTATGATTGTCAATTTCATGCTTACGATTAAGGAAAAAAGACTCACGTGTGGGCGGGGCTTTGCGTCGGAGTGAGGATCAGTCTATTATGACCGACACACAACAACTATTATTGTAGTCATCGCCCAAAAAAATCCTCGCGTTGATTCCTAGCGCAATGGCTAGATTCTCCGGATTTCCATCTTGTGAGGTCACGTGCCACCGAGTCACGCCAGGTAACCTGACACCCACGCCGAGGGGGGATGCTGTGGCCAAGGGGCAACTCCTGCCTTCAGTGTTCCCCTTCGCGTGTACGCCATATTGCCTGCCACATGAGGTCTGGCTCTCTAGGGGAAAATCTCGACAACACTGTACGTAAAACAACGAGCAGTGATACCAAAAGTACCAACGATGGTCATTTTGGTTGATGTGTTGTGGTAATACTAATATGGAATCATCACTTATTGGGGTTGTAGTGCCAGGTATAGTAATGGGAATGGTCCAATGGTCTTTGATAAATTAATATATTATGCGGCAGTAACTGCTTTAGAAAAGCTACGATCAGGGTGAAACACGCCAGGAAATTACACATAACATTACATCTTGTGCTTCATATGTGTATCTGTG